>LVVV01432293.1:0-15952 GCA_001676325.1 Amphinemura sulcicollis
AAGGTGGTGACACGTACCAGGCGGCGAAGGAAGCTGGGAAAAGTCACAGGCAGGCGGCTCGTCAAGGGGCAGCTCTGGCTCAGGGCTCCACAATGCCTCAATGCTCTGATCGAACTTGGCCATGAGACGAGCCAAACTCGGGTCGTCGCCTTCTTCCTCTTCGTCCGACTGCCGCTCGTACAGCCTTCGTGGCCAAGCGCCCCTGTGGCACACAACATGGATCAATCTGCAGTTCAAGCTGTGAGGCAGCGATGGAAGAGCCCTGTTAGCGAACCGGAAGGCTTAAATGCTCTTTTCAGGATCATTAAATCAGAAAACTAACTGAAAAAAGAACTTGCATAATAATCTCTTGCCACAAGGTAAGTCCTAGCAAAAACTATTTTCTGTATTAATAATAACCATAGCTCCATTTCTGAAGAGCTGACAGTATTACAGATAACACAGATTGCACAGCTCTATGGCTGTCGAAGATTACAGTATTTTAGTACCTGTTATATCAGTTTTTCATCACTTGCTAATTTCTTGGATTATGTCAAGCACACATTTGTTTTTGCCACTGGTAGTGGCACTGATAACAAATGTTAGCATTCAATTTGTTCTTATCAGCAAATAAAGTTTTCAATTCTTGAAACAGAAAACAACAACTTAACGCTCCAGAGGCATAAAAGAAACAAGAACTCACCGAGTGTCGTCGTCGTCGACGTTGCCCCAGGCAGCAGGCGGAGGGTTGTCCGAGGGGACGGCGCCCATTGGCCGGGGAGCTCCCGCTAGAGGAGGGGCTCCCGCCAAGGGAGGCCAATCACACGAGCTGCGGCGGACTGGCCGATGCCACTCAGGGTCCGTGCTCTCCGTCAGGCTCTTGATCTCTTGCAGCTTGACACAGAGCTCGTCCACCAGCTTTTCCATGCCAAATTGCTAACGGACAAATGTGAACGTCAGGCTCGGTCGTCTCTCATGAATTTCAAGAAAAGTCACTTGGTTCACCACAAAATGCCCTCCACCATTGCTTCAAAATCTGCAGGCCCCAGTCCCAATTTTTTACGTTCAAAACGAACTGCCCTTTTCTAATTTATATGGTAATTCTTTCCTATCTCCAGAGAAAACTTCAGCACGGAAAATGCTTGTTATTTCATTCCAAGCTGCTTGCTTTCCAGTATATGACATTTTCTTAAAAAGGTTGCATTAACTTCCTTTCCATTGCCAACCCTTTTTGCAGCATCCTCTTAAACTCCTCACAGTAACTTTGTCGTCCGGTGACACCAGAATTGCTCTCCAAGTGCCTCAGGAAAGAAAAATCCACGCACCTGGTCAGAGGCAGACATTAGACACTCAATGGCCGCTGCACGCCTGACGCTCTCGCAGTCCTCACGTCGAATGCGCTTGCTGGGGCCCTGTGTGGCGCAAACAATTTGTTGGTGGCTAACAGACACGCACCAAAAGGATTTTCAGACATTTGTGGGCTATGTCAAATCGGTTAATGCCTTTACCTTTAAGTTTTTGATTCCGGATGACTACACTTTTATTCCAGCTCAACTACAGGCAATTTGCTTCAGAAGCAGCATGGGAAGCAAGCCAAACCCAGGTCGGTGGTAATTTTGTATAATGCATGCCATGCAGAGACTGGCAGAGGAACTAACCTTTTCCGGGTGCGTGTCTCGTCGAAGAAGACTGAGTACGTAACGAGTGTAGACAACAGGATCAATGCCGCGCGCTTCCAATTGCTCATCAAGCCAGTCCTGCACGCCAGACGGCATTGCCGACAACTGCGGGTACTTCATGCTACTCCGATCTGTAAGCAGGTTCAAGGAAATACTTTGATAATAATTGTTTCCTGTTTGGTTGAGAACTTTTCAAATTGTTTAGCAAGTTTATTCTGAATAATGCAGGAAGATAAATTGAGAATGGTTAGAACAAAAAATAAATAAAATATGATTTCAGGATAGTAAGACAATGAAAGACACACATCCTGTCCACTGCAATAGCATTTTATATTTTTAACATCTAGACCTGTAACTGTAGCAATGCACTTACAGTACTATCACATACCTCAGCATAGAAAGATTTCGTTGGCAGGGGAATTAGCTTTCAAGGCCATGCCGGGAGAAGGCTCTTGAGACGTGTGGACCTTACGGCTGCTGGCCAGGTCGATATTGCAGTAAATCGTAGTCGTTGTTCGTCGTGTTGCGAGGTTATTCTTCATGGCATGTGCGGTTCTTTGTGTCAGTTTCATGGTGGCAGGGGTTGGACAGAGCATACGAGACATTCCCATTGGTAAAAGTGTAGTCCAAGCTTTGGATTCGAGCCATTTCAATCAAGCTCTCAATGGGATACGTCTTTTTTTCTTAATTTAAAATTTTCATGGAAGCTAGGGAACTTTGTTGCTATGTTTCTTAATTATAAATTATATGGGGCGCTGGTTGGTAGCCGTGTAAGGTATGTATGTTGCGTATAAATTGGACTAAGGGTGTAGTGATAAGAATTTTCTTGGGTTTGCGTGGGATGTGTTGCTTTGCTGGTAAGATATACACGTTAAAATCTTAAGTTTTGTTGGTATAAAATCTTCAGTGAAATTAAAACTTCCATTATTAGCAGAGGGTCTTCATAGTTGCATGATACAGCCAATGCGAGGTCGGATGCTATCAGGGGACTACCAGCCCATTCTGAAACTGAGAAAATGTAACTAGTTTAGAAGCAAGCAGAATCAATAAAATACTAAACCTTACATATTTATCTTTGTTTCATTCAATCTATGATTCAATGCTACCTATTGCATAAGCTCTAACAACTCAGCTGAAGGTTAAATGGTAGGTAGGATCAAAAGAGCTTGAAGGTTGGTGAGAGACTTTCAAGTTTTCTTTCCAATTACAACACATCATCCAACAGGAAGAACAGCTAGATGTCGCAAATATGTCCAGAAGATATCATTAATTTAATCTTTCGTTCCGAAAACAGAGCTGATTGACTGCCTTTGTAGAGCAGATGACAAATGGATATGACTCATCATACCAAGTTTGTAGCAGTATTGGTATAGGTATTCACAAATGAAATCATTAGTTAATCTGTCATTACTCGGTGCACTTCATACTAAATAAATAAAAAGAAATGAAATTGCAGTGCAGTTCCAGCACGCACAGGAGAGAATCCGCATTTTCGAGCTGATGGGTACTATCCTGACTTGTCAATAATGTGTCCAAAGTCTGATGTACTGTAGCAAGCCACAAGTAAATTGATAATATTAAGTGTCAGAATAATAGCATAGCTTAAGAGAACCTTGATATTGCTTACGTTCCATGATTTTGAAATGGGGACATCAACCAAATAATAACACGAGAACTACGCAGTCCACAGTTTCTTGCACCCAGGTTAGGCGAGTGCAAGACAGCAGCAAGTTGTGAAATAGAAAACTAAACGCAGTTAGCATTCGTCCCACTTTCCTATTTTCTCCTGAAGTCAAGTACGAGAAAGCGTGTTTCTTCCTAAACTAATGAGGTCACGAATAGGGTAAACAGCTTGCACTCACCCAGTTTCAAACGAGAAGGGATGAAGTTACACCCCGTTCTTTGGTGTCCTAAAGACCCCACTGGATATTTGCGATGGCCGCCAGTAAGGCGTCTGCGCGCTAGTGCTCGTTGCGCGGCGCGTGTTCAGGCACTTCCGCACCTCATGACTGCTCATGACTCAGGGGCGGTGGCTTCGACTTGCATGTTACAGTTTGGCTCGGGGATCGAACACGAACCGAGAGCGTGGACGATAAATTAAGATTTTTTTCAAAATTTTGAAGGGAATATCCTCTTTATTCTATGCTATTGATTTATTGCTTGCATATTTTTACCCAAGCCACTAGTTTTAACAATTCATATTTTTAAACTAAAAAAAAATAACTCAATTTCACTGTCATTTCAGTTGAATCAAAGTCGTTCTTTCTCCATTATTTAATTTATATTATTTTGTCGATGTGAAGACTTCATGGGAGAATTCTTAAATGTAAATGTAAATGCACATAACAGACACCCAACCTCTACTTAGCTTGGCAGACAGCAGTCTTTCAAATACTATAGGTACTACTATACTTTTTAGTTTTCTCCATCGAATTCATTGCATTCAAAATTTATAAAATTGAAACATTACATTACAATACAGACAAGAGTGGAATTAGGAGGTATCACTTGCTTTGCTTGTACATTAAATTATTTATTTATTCCTTGCACAATTTTTACAAACGCATCTGATGTAACCACCGCAAAATAGATTCCAACCAAAGCATTCACAAGAAATAATTTGCACGTTTTATGGATGGGTATTTTAACAATTCATTATTTACCTTCCAGACTAGATCACAGCAACTGCAAAATAATCTAACCAATACAATATAAAACCAGCATATTTATGCTATAAACAACTAAAAAAGTGTCATCATTATGTACTACATGATAAAACAACAAGAACAGGTTTGAAGCATCTTTAGCATGTAACACACTTGTACAAGCACGGGTGTCAGGTACAAAACCAGAACAAGAATCCTACAGAAAATACATTCCTGGGGTTTTTGCTGTTTACCATTCATCCAGTAAACCTTTGCTTTTGTGCAAAAAAAAATCTTGCTCCAATGAGATATCAGGGTTGATTGAACAGTATAAATAGTACATCCAGTAAAGACAAAACTAATTTCAACGGCATTGTTGAAAACCTCAGCCTGGAAAATGTTTTCTTATGCGAAACTCGAATGGCCTGGTTATACCTTCTTGAAAAGAAATCACTAATGGTAGATCAGTCACATAATCGCTGTAGGAACATGATCCAAATGTTCATTTTATTCAAATAAATATATTTTTATCTAAATTTTATTACCGGTAACAGATAATAATACTAGTTTCGGATGCAGACGCAGGCAGGTGATAATTTGTGGCAGCAACCAATAGTCAGCTAAGAACCCAAAATAATTCAGGAAACCAAAATAATCGATTTGTGCCCTGTAAATACCTACCCCTAAAGTTATTCTGAAAATAAATTAAGCTAGCGGCAAGTTGCAAGTGCCTAAAACAAAAGAAAATAAGAATGAATTAAAATTGGTACAAAAAACAAAAATGTTAAACAAACTTATTGTCTCTTATCGATCTTAGATCATTTTCTCTCATCCATTTTTAAAACTCATTCTAAAAATTGTGCCACAATTATGACTGTTGGGCGTGATGAAACTCAACATCATTTAACCCTGCTACTGTATGAGGCTCTGTATTACAAGCTCAATTGCTACCAGATTGTGTTTGGGGAACATTCAACAAAAGAAGCTACAGTCTTTACTTCTTTCCAAATACTAGCCATCATTTGGTCACTATATCCAACATGATCCAAACAAGTTAATACCTATATACATGAATTGATTGAAAGGGTCTGCGAATCCAGTGTGCAGATTATTGGCGCAACATCTTTTGGATGCCTAGACGATAATACATACTATATTTCAGTTACACCAGACACATTTCAATCGAGGGTTAGTTTCGGACCTGTAAAGTAAGGTAGCCACTTAGTAGTAGTAGGTATTTTTATCTCTAGCTATTGGTTCTAGCTGCAATTTTGGAGTTAGAGTTAATATCAGTTTCCTATTGTTTCCTATCATATTCTATAGCTCGACTCACTAGCTATCAATTGTAAATTTTCCTCTTACGTTCATCACAACTTCAATCATCCAACTGCTCTTGAAGCCTACACTCAAAACATATTGAGCCAATAACCCGACCATTTGGCATTGTGATGCCAGCAAATACTCACTGATATCGACGGCTATGCTCGTTATAGCGTCTTGGTCTTGTCCTGATTGTCGTTGGGCTCCTGCACCGTCGTCGGTTCGCTTGGAGGTGCCATCGACATGGTTGAGGTCGCCGAATTGGAAGGCGGCGGTGGCATGGGCGGCAAGGGCCCTGGTGGAGGCTTGCTTTCGTTTGCCTTCTTAGCGTCTTGCTCAGTGGCCAGCTCCCTCTCGATGTCTTTAACCATCTGCATCTTTTGCTTCCAACTTGTTTCCATCTGCCTTGTCTCCTTGGCAAGCGCTCGCTCGATCTGGCCTTCCAGCTCCAGCTTCTCTTCTTTGTCAATTAGTTCGATGATCTCATCAAGCTGCTTGCGCCCAATCTTTATGTTCTCTTTGCCAACAAGCTCGATCACCTAAACGACAAATATAAACTTGGATTGCTCAAATATTTCACACTTTACAGCCATATAAGCCAAGTGAAACAGCTTAACCAATTAGTACTTGACACTGCTCATAAATATATTGAAACTTTAAGTGAAAAGAGACTCATCATGGTGCATATTAAGAAAAACAAAGGTAATAACATTTGGCAAAATTAACAGCAAAAAGTGGGTTGAAATTTATGTGGCCTGGAAATAAAATTTAATGTTACAAAATTACAAAACTAAGACTCTAGGGCTGCAGGGAAAATAAATTCTAGAAATCATACAAAATGGTGTTTTTTTTAAGAGATAACCAACCTTGAGGACATCGTCGACTGCGATGGATCCGTCATGATCATCGTCCATTTTCCGTAGCATGTCGTTGATTCTCTCAACTAGCGACTCATCAGGGACTTTCTGTATCTGCCTGATCGCCGCCATCAACTCTTCGATCGACACCAGGGCCTGGCTGCTCCATGGAACACAAACTAAATTTGTGACAAATTCACAACCTTTGCCTTAGCGGCTTAACGGATAATGTACGAAATATCTATCTCCGGAAATTATTGAACACTTTAATCTTAAATAATTCACAGCACTGGGTACTTGGCACAGCACTGTAGCAGGGTAAGTTCTCCACTGCAAATTAGATTCACTGCCTACGATAATAAGGTATTTATGATCAGTTGCAAGCCATGAAAATAATTATGATTCACGACTTTAATAAAAATGACCCCTTAAACAGGAATAATTGTGCAACTAAATGACGCCTGCAACACTACAAAGTCCAAAATTACAAACAAGATTCCTGCTTGATCAAGTCAATAACCAGCTGAGCCAGAAGGGAAAAATTAAGAAAGCTAGTGACCACCTTTTAGCAGTGACCTCGTTGTCTGTCAGCCCATCTGTCTTGGTAAGGTCCTTCTTCAAGTTTTTCTCCTCGTGCTCAAGCTCAGTGAGCACAGCACCAATCTTCCCAATCATGCTGTGGACCTTCTTGTACAGCCGTTGCGCAGCCTTGGTCTCATGGACAGCACTTATCTTCTCTTTGGGGTCCACTGTCTTGAGCACGTTCTTCAGGTCATCCACATCCTGCGTTAGCAAAACAAAACACGGGCGTTAGATGGGCAAGGCGGTGAGGAAATGTTCTCAACAAGACAAATGTAGGAGAAAAGAGAAAATTGTGTTTGGTGAAAAGATGTAACTACACAAGTGACAGATCACAAGGCGTGATAGAAAGCAATGAAATGTGAAGAGGGACCGGTCAATTCGAGCCAATTATCAGGCCTTTTTTGGTCAGGCTGCTGCTACCCACCTCCTTGTACTCGGCAAGCTCCTCTTTGAGGTCATCGAGCTCCTCCTTCTCGACGAGCAGTTTCCGCTTGTCTTTGCTGATGGCGTCCAGCGCCGTTTCCAGCGTTCCGAGGTCGGTTGAGGTCAGCTCTTTACGTGCCGCCTCCTTGCGCACTGCCCCCTTAGCCGTCTCCACTCTCAGAACAGGTGCAGTGTCCACCAGCACCTCCTTGTCCTCCTGCGATTCCGACGACAGATCATAAGTACCGTTTCAAGCAAAATAGCTCCTTTCCTTTGTCATTTTTATATACCATGGCAATGTCAAGAATGTAAGGTTGATGGATAGAGGTACTATTTGAATTCTCATGGGATGATAGTAAAATCATATAAAGGCTAACAAGATGGGGGTTTGTAAAGTGGTAGGCAACTTGGGGTCTCAGCAAACAAGTAAGAGAACTTAATAAAACAAAACCAAAGTGGCAAATTATTGACTCTATTAATTTTCACTCTAACATAGGTACCCTATATATAAATTAAAGAGTAACTGACCTGGGCAACTTTTTTGAGCTCCTCTCGTTTCTCGAGGCTCTCCTCTTTGATGAGCCGTTGCTCCTCCTTGATGATGTCTATCTTGGCTTTGTTGTCCACGACTCCCTCACGCTCTCCGATGGCCGCCTTTGCTTGCGTCGCCTGCACAATGCACGCCATAACAACCCATGACTCATGAGATCCAGCACAGCCGCTCACATGTAGTTAACAAGATCATAGGCATGATGGTTGAAATGAAATGAATTAAGAACAGTAGATGGATGACGTGTATCGGTTCTATCCTCATAATGCGCAAATTTTGTGGGCTTCCTGAACCATCAAAGTTAAATACTTGAATGCGTAACAACTAAAACACTAGTTAGGTAGGCAATTATTTTATGCCCTGTGCTTTCTAGTAACAAATTAAAATAGACGCCTAGCAATTTGTAACACAGTTTCCATGACCTTCACTATTCTGCAGAAAACACCACAGTTTGTTAGTGATCATCGGCCAAACAGATATTTCATGTTTTCTAAAGATATTCAATGAATCTATATTCCCCACTGAATGCCCCTGACGATTGTGACACACAAACAGTCATCAAATCCATACCACGACATCAGGCAGGACAGAGATGGTGGCCTTGAGCTGGTCGCTGGTGGGTATCGAATCGGGCAGCAGCAGGGCTCGCGAGAGCAGCAGCAAGGACGGCGGCACCTTGTGGTGTAAACTCAGCTCGAGCCATTGCGACAGCTGCGCACGCAGCCTCTCTGTTGGCATTCCATAAGCTCGCATGCCGCGCGCTCGGCATGCCTGTTGCAGCTCACTGGGTGTCAGTGACTCGATGCCCTCCTTCTCAATCACCTGGCCCAAAAGGAAGGGGAATGGTTTGAAACAAGCTGCCACGAAAGAGGGAACAATGTAGGGAATGTGTGTAACCAAACCAGGATATTAAATTAGGTCCACACGATAGCCATTCAGTGTTTGGAAACTGATAGGGTATTGGGCACTGGGAAAATGACTTGAGATTGAGAATGAAAGTTTTGCAAAACCAGTTAACGAAACAACTTGCAATTGATTGTGCAAAAGTGGTGAGAAACAAGCTGCCTTACAACTTACCTTATCGTCGGCAGCCAGACTCCGCAGTTTCATGCGCAACTGGAAACGCAGGAAGTTGTTGGTTCCGAGGGGTTGAATCTCAAGGACGCGGCAGAGTGCAGCCAGTTGTTGCCGAGACAATGAGTCTAGCGTGATCTCGTCTTCAAACAACTTGGAGAACTTCATGATCTCTTCAGTTGTAGCTTGCTCGCCTGAAGTTCGCAGCTGGTGGCAGTGTGAAATGATCATTGTTATGACTTATGAAAAACAAGCCTCAGTGGTTATATGGTAGGATTTGGTCTTAAAATTGTCTTGAGAATAGAGAGTGTATGGGTTCCACAACTGTCTATTACCTATATTGATTCAAGTAATTAAGGAAAATGGGCCCAATGGCAGGATATAATGAATATTATATTATTATATTGCGTTATATTATATTGCGTATTGCGTTATTATTTTATATTATATATTATATTAATATTATATTGATTAGCATCTTGTAAAAATGCAAAAGGTAATAACTAATGATTGATGATACAAGATCTCAAAATATTTTTTAAGGAATGCACATCAATCTAATTAGTTCACAATATTTAATACCTACTAGTATCACCAAATCCAGAATGTTAAAGTGGTTTCCTACCTTGACAAAGAACTCGTTGAACTCTCTGGCAGACTCCGAATTGTGCCCCTTGCCCACGACAGCCATATCATCGAGTGTCTTCTGCAAGAACTTGGCCATCTCAAGTTTGACTTTGAGAGACTGCTTCATCTTGTCTTCCTTCTCAGTGGCTGTCTGGAACGTGGATGGCAGCATTCCGGGGAACATCTTGATGGCCAGCGGCAGCAACAGTTCCATGAATGGGACGATGATGAACACGGAGAACGGAACCAGTCGAAACAGGTCTGACACCGTCCGGACCAACTAAAGAATGACAAGGCTTTCATGCATACGGTTTGATATGATTTTCTCTCCATTCTCTCAGATTTGGGGTACCATGAAGTATTTTTATATGACATTTTTTAAGACAGCCATACGAAACAAAACTGATGAAAGTCAGTATGTGAAGCTAAATCATTTCCAAGTCATCACAACAACATATGCCAGTGAACCAGTTAAAACAACTTTGGCAGGTTGGTTATTAGTAACAAATAGGTGCATTTACTATCAAAAAAATAATACTTCAATCACACAAGAGAAATAAATAGATGAATTTACCAGTCGGTGCTCCCTCCTTGTGAGTGTTATGCCCTTGAGAATTCTCCACACTAGTTTGGCAGAGACATTGATGTCGATAAAGAGTAGCCGGAAGCCGTGGTAGTAGTGCGTCAACTCATGAACTACCTTTTGCCGTAAAGTCATCTTGACAGGTGGTGGTTTCTCCGCCTGTGTTGCTGCTTTCTCCGTTTCCTTGTCCTTCAGAGCCTGTACAGTCTCTTCAACTTTCGAAGACGGTTTCAAAGGTTCCTTGTCAAAATTGGTCCAACTTCCGTGGAAGTGACGTATTACTACATGGATAGGTGATCCACTGGGAGCAATCGACGCCCACTTCTGGTCGTAGACAAGTAACTGCCGACACGTTACTGGCACTACTAAAACCCTGGGTGTAGGGTTCGAGTAGCATTGATACTGATAGCTGCCAATGCTTGAGGTCTTTACTAAATTTGTAAACAACCGTGTCATTTGTATCGGGCATGGTGCATATATATTTCTTGGAATTGGTTGGTGTAGGAGGGCAAGGTTTTTGGTGTGTTTTTTGCAGATGGAATTCCATGTTTGACATCCACAGCTGACTGCAAGAGATAAAGTAAGGTTAGCAACTGTATTGGCATGAAATGACATTTAAAACCTGCATGAGCAGGCCTGATGACACAAGTATTTTTACAGCTAGCACAGGCATACCAAATTAGCTATTCATCATCAGCTGCTGTGCCATTTGGGTGGTACGACCACTTGAAAGGGTGAGCTAAATACGTACTATTATGAAATCATCCAAATACTGACTGATGGATAACAATTTTAGTTCTACAACAACAACAAAAATCCAATCACATATGTAATTTGTCCTATTTTCAAAAGATTGGGTCTATATGAGTATTGTACCTTTCGTTTTGACAGCAATCAGTTTTTGGCTACCTAAAAATGAATGCATTTTACACGACACTGCTTCTGTCCGGCGAGAATCTAGCGGCCATTCCTGCGCTAGTGATGGACCTGCAAGATCAAGGCCGATATGTCACCAAGATTAGAAGGCGCCGACTTTTGCAAGGCGGTGTGCTCTAAGCGCTGTAGATAGCGCCACTGCTGTAACTGTAATAATCAAATATCTGCTATTTTAACTTTAATCTGGGAATTATTTTTTTGTGAAACCTGCCCACGAATATTTTATTTTCTACAATAAAAATGCCATTAGGGATATCTAAAGATTCGATTTACATTCCTCCAATCTAGAAGAAGCTCGGTTGGTCGTTTCCATGTAATGGTGTTGTTGATCAATATCCACTAAATTCTCTCAACTTTTCCTCGTTCACATTCCAGGTAACGAGTCACGTGGTTGAGTTCTGAGAGAAGGCCGAGGGCCTATGACGTCTGCCAATGACGTCGATGGGAATTTATATAATGAAAACAAACCTGTTTCCCTCTCCACATGATCTGTGTTTTTAGGTTCTTTTAGCCTGTTATTCCCGTTTATGTTTTATATTTCTCAAAATGGCAAGAGGTTGCGTCTCATAATCAAATACAGAATGTAAATGATTCCCTGGTTAAGACACGTGTGTTTGACACGGAGGCGCTGCTCTTATCATAGTCGTTGGTTTTTTAAAGTATGTATTTGTGCTGATTGTAAACAGTTTCTAGTAATTTCCTGCAGAGGTAGGCTGTCGGATCAAAACAAACCACCGGATTGGTGGAGCCAGTGAATACCGAGCTGGGATTGGTCAACAAGGGAGTCGATTGATCCGAGCCGAGCTCATGTGACCTTTGGGTAGTCTACTGCCAGTGTGTGAGCGAGTGTTGTGTAAAATAGGCTAACGCTGCATATTTTATCACTGTTCTAGCGATAAAAGCCAGCAAGCATTGTTTATCTGTGGAGACCAAGTCAGTACCATCGAATCACAACAAGTTTCGCCTTATTCGTCAAGCTAGTTGTGTCTATTGGATTGATTTCAATTCTTGAAAGTCATGGTCGTGGTCTATTGTGCTGCGACCATAGTGTGATTTCTGACGCGGGAAACTGGACTAAATAAGCCACTGTAGTGCTGGCCTAGGTAAGTTCAGCGCGATAAGTGACCCGTGGATGCATTCTCAGCATATGTGTAGAGCTGATTTCGATTCGTGGTACCTCCATGTTTCATTACGCATCCTCGTGGGGGGGATTTAAAGATTAAAATACCATTGTGACTTGTTATTGAGAGTACCCAACCCAAGGTCCCCGTGGTTTGTTTATCATTGTGTGCTCATGCTGTTGCGCAATCACAACAAAGCGAAGCGCCGAGCAGAGAGCAAGATATTATATTCAAGTAGGCAGACTGTCGGCGGAAGAGATCGTTGAACGACTTGGCGACTGACTCATCTGATTCCTATTCGAGCCTCTTTTATTCGTAGCCATCTCGTGTTGTTTGCGTGGACTGTCAGCTGGCAGACACAAACAAGACAATTGATTTTCATCAGTCAAGGTCTTCACGAGGCGTGGGCCTGTACGAAAATATGATCATCTTTATATAAATGTTTTGGTTGGCGTATGGCAAACTCGGTAGATAGGTTTCTATGATGAGCAAGTCATAGGTTTGCCATGTTGACATGCAACAAAAATGGATCCACTTGCAGTGAACGCTTTCACATCCAGATAGTGGTGCTATGTTTTCCTGCGCAATCCTGACCATTCGCAATGTTATGCAACAAAAAAATGTAACCTAATTGAGCCAAGCATTATATTATTGGACTCTTATTATAGGAGTTTGCCAGATGAAATGTATAAATAGATGACAAGGGCAAAACAGCTGTTGTCATGCAAAGAGGCAGCCCGCTGTTTTGTTTTTCAATTTCCACATATTTTCGAGTTATGGCTTTCCCAGTCTAGCTCCAAGCGCGTACAAAAACATTGACTTCTCTATCAGAATGTCAACAAGGATGATGCAATATGTTGGTGAACATACATTTAGCTCACTTCTTAAATTTGGCCTCAAAATGATAACAGACACATTACACAATGTCAATTAGTTTCAGATAATTATTTAATTTAGTAAACACCAAAGTAATTTCAATCTTAAAATTTTAAATATTGTGGTTCTATAGTAGTGAACCTACACTTAAAAAATTTGCAAAAATTTGCACACATGTTGACCCCCGGTTAAGATATACCGTGCCTGATGATTTCAGGTCCGCACGTTCATCCCTAAGTTTTTTGTTAGTGATTTTCAATTATTTTTTTTGTTTTTTGTGTCGATTTTGTGCCTTTTTTCATCAATTGACTTTAAATTTTTGCCATATCGTATGTCCTGCTCTCAGCATTGGTCGTCGCTATACATGGTATAATCCGTGGTATAAATTTCAAAATGTTGGTTTCACTCAGGCTTTTTATCATACAAAAAATGGACCATTGTGGATGCGTTAGGTAGGGCCCAGTCCCACCCGGACGCCCCCCTGCGCACACCTATGGTCTCAACACAGTTTTGATCGTCTCCCAGAATACGTTTCTGCTTGCAGTGGATAGTCACGCTGGCAACACACGCGTGGACAATGGTTGAGCCGTCGTGCGGCGACCTGTTCCTCGACCCAGACGCGTTGGTCAAGTCGGAGCCGGTCTGCATGGAGACGACGGCCAGCGTGCCCATCCCGCCCCGGCGAGGTATTGACTTCCGCGACCTTGGTATCGAGCTCGATGCATCCAGCCAGCCTTATGATGCAGCGGCCGCGATGTGGGGGCTCGGAGATGCATTTCGCATGGACGATGATGACATATTCCAGGTAAACAAAGAGAGAAACGAAGTTGTTGAAACGTTTCGACTTCCCTTTCTCAGTTCTTTAGGCGGTGGATACAATTTAAATGAACTAGACAGTAGACATGGTTAATTATTTGGGATATATCGATTTGAGAATACCATACCGACAATTTTAGTTACATTATTCACTCGTTGAATGCCACCTAAGCCTCCATTATAATATTTTTTATCAATCTTACACGCTCTGTACATTTTCGAATAAAATAAAATAATATCTTCTTTTTTTTAATATTTTTGTCGTGGGTATCTGTAATTTAGGTATAAGATTAAGTTTTGGTATAGCCAAGCCAAATTTATTTATACCATGGGTATAGCCTGTATAGAAAAGACTAGCAGCCACATTTTAACGAGTGTCAATTATTCTATTTTTATTAGAAACTATAGTCCTACAAGGTAAATATTTTTGTGAGTAAACTTTGAAATCAAAAATAAAGCATAGGTACCTATAATAGTACCTTTATAATTCATATTTAATAAAATTAAGATAGGTAAATTTGTATACCTATAAATAATTTATTATGTAATTTTGATCACATTTCAAAGGGGGTGGGTTTGGTCTAGATAACGCAGAGGTTAGGTCAGCATTTAGGGATAACGACGGACCGAGTCACGAGTCCAACATAACACCCACACCGCCAACACTATCTTATCTCATTTAAAATTATGATATCCTCCTATGGATAAATTACGAAGTGACATATTTTTAGCAAACAATATTCTAGCCTACCTGCACGGTTAAGGCTCAGTAAAATCCAAGAAGTGAGTGGAGTCTAATTTCTACTGCAACTCAACAAAACAATACCAGCAGTAAGTTTTGATGACAGTCCTAAACTAAGTGTTTAGTGTAAAGATGATTCATGGCTGGAAAATTATCCATTATGAGGTGAGGAATTTTCTACACGATACAAAACATTACTACATGAATTTACAGACTTTCCTGGTATTGCTTTTGTTTTATATTTACTTTCTACAACCAGAAAATATTCTAGAATAGTAAATAAATTGGTGTAGGAGTGCAATATCAAGAGCTAGGATTACTAAGAAACTAGAAAGTTAACAGCATGAACAATAGCGCCAGTTCCCAAGAAATTCTGAAGAGGTAACGCGAGAAGGCTATTTCAGTCCCACTGACTGGTTTCCGAACCTAGGTGGACAAGGCGGACCTGATACAAGGCCCGACGCTTGCCGAACTCAACGCCAACGACGAGAACCTCCTCGAGGACCTAAACTTCGACGACCTGCTGCTGCCCGACGAGTCGGGCTATGGAATCCCACAGCCACAGCTGCCGCTGCCCGAGCTGCGACTGCCCTCACAAGGCGTCGCCTCCAGTCTCGACGCTGCCGTCTTCGCGTCGGGCTCCATGTCACCGCGGGACTTCAACACAGGGTCAGTGATCTTGCTGTCTTTGTGATGGCGTTGTTGATAGTTCATTTTTATTTTCTATACGTCTCTATAGGTTATCTCACATAAGAAAGCGCAATTCTGAGGGCGGCGCCACTCGTCTCGCTTGCGTACTGAGCCCAATAGTTATAGGCGTGCGCAGGGGTGCGTCCGGGTGAGCCTGGGCCGCACCTAATGCATCCAAAATAGTCCATTTTTGTATGATAAAGAAGCCGGAGTTAAACAAACATGTTTCAATTTATATCAGTATGTCACGAGGTACCGACGTAGGTATGAATCATACCTCAAATTTAGGACGACTACGACTATTTACAACCCAAGAGAAACCATGTAGCAATGACCAATGCAAAGAGCAGAACATGGTACAAATTTGACGTCAATCGTTCATAATCGAGGCACAAAATCGACAAAAAATCACAAAAAATCACTGAAAATTGCTAATAAAAAAAGGTAACTGA
>LVVV01432294.1:0-15964 GCA_001676325.1 Amphinemura sulcicollis
ATCGGCGACGTGAATTTCAGGGAGTACAAAGTCGCGTGATTAGAGTGCAAATGTCAAGAAGTAGAGCACTTTTTGGATACTTCTCCTGGCTGTTCAAGCTGGAATTCTAGAACCCAGTATGTTGCAGACAAAGAATTAAAGTTATTTCGAACAGGTAACTTTCTTCGAAAATGTGTTTAGTTTGCCGTGTGCACTAGTATCCTGAACTTAGTTAAAAGTGCAACTTTGGGAGATAATTTTGGCTAGTGAAAAAAATAATTTCAAAAAAAGCAGCCTGTTCGACATCAATTTTATTCTTTTTCTACAACATTCTCGCTTTCTGAAATTCTAACTTGAACGGTGCGGCCAGGAGAGGTATCTGAAATCGTTAGGGATCTTTCCCAAAATTGGTTCCTTGAATATCTTCACCTTTGGTACCTTCACAAACACAGCACCACAATCTCATCAGCCTAAGATGCAAATGTCTGGCACTGACGCAAGCAGTGCTTGACATAATTCATTGGTGTGCAATATGATTCATAGAGTATTTTATCCACCAGTAGTTGTTAATTTCGTAATTACTGATTCATAAAATTACAAGAAATTATCAATCGCTCTCATGGGGATATGAAAAAGAGCAAGATTCTCTTTTTGCCAAGGGCAAGGGAACTGAATCCACACACATCGACTGTGGGCTGGATACTTTAAATTTGACAATTTCAGAATATATCTGGGTTGCAATGGACTTTGTCACACTGTGGGCTGATGTAGATGACATAACTATGAGTCATTCAGCTAGACTCCAAACCAGACAGGCAGATGTAAATAAAAAATATGTTTGAGGATTATTCAATCAAGTTCAATAAAGTAGCTCTTTATTAGTCTTTAAATGATTAGATAATATGACACCAATACCATCAATGATAATGATGCTATAAATAGGAGTCACCCCATGTTTTTTGCACAAAATCAATGATAGATTTATTGATTGATATATCCATCATAATTACTATTCTTGTAACAGGTACAAGAGGTACAAGTCCAATCTACAGCACACATCATGCCATTCAGAATGTGCTAATGTTCTTAATTGCTGTTGTTAATTTAAAAAATGATATCCAGGTGCCAGCTTTTTAATCTTTCTTGAGTAATTGTTACTCATAGCATTCATTATACGGACGTCATAACACTGTTGTTTCCAAGCCGCCTGCACTAAGATAACCCAAAAAAATAGAGTGATCTTGAATTAAAGATAAGAAGAGTTTTCGATATGTGTTTTCACTCACCCATTACCAAGAGATCCTTTTTCGACACTTGATCGAAATAAAATACTCTGTGTTACCTGGGAACAAATTTGGGACTGCAAATTTATATTCCTTGGGTTCAATTTTTTGTTGGTTAGAAAACTACTTTGGTATCAACAGTGATTTTCACCTTTAAAGGGCTGATATAAGGCAAAGTACTGCATGGATCATTCTTAAAAATAACATGGATCTAAGTTCAAAAGGTTCCAAGGTTCCCTGAAAATTTCATCGCATTCCACGCTTTCGTTTGGCTGCTACTCTGCAAACAAAAACATAAATAATATCCACCAAAAAAAAACACTTTCCAAAACACTTTTTGGAGCAGTGTAATTGAGAAGATTATGCTTGCTTTGCTTGCTCATCCAATAACATAACAAGGTTACAACTCATGAAATGCTTGGCAGACAGACAGCTTATAGACTGGACATCCTTTGACATTCTATTCATAGTTCCTTGAAATATTTTAAAGCAACAGCTAACAATGATCTCCAATTGTTGTGTGAAGGTGACAGCAAGCGCGCAATGGATGAGTACACCTCAGAGCTGATGCTTGGTGGGCGTAACACGATCGTTGTGCACAATACGTGTGAGGACTCCCTTCTGGCCAGTCCGATCATCCTGGACCTGACCGTGTTGGCCGAACTCTGCAGCCGCATTCAGTTCCGAGTCGCCAAGACCGAGCCCTACACTGGCTTCCGTCCAGTGCTCTCCATACTCAGCTATCTGTGCAAGGTCTGTGCATAGTGACAGTATTCCACCGTACTTAAGGAAAACATTTGAAATAAATTAGGTTTAATGTTTTTGTGAATTTTATCTGAGAATTGTCCCATAAATGACAGTGTGATGTTTCAGATTACCTATTAATTTATTATTACAACCGAACTTCCACTATCAAAGGCTGACTATCCCAACTCGTGCCCAGACAGCTGTAGCAAAGCCCTAATTTTATCAACGTTGTGGCGAGTGACACTCATTAAACTCCTTGTTTTTCAGGCCCCGCTGGTCCCATCTGGCACACCTGTGGTCAATGCATTGTCGAAACAGCGAGCGTGCATAGAGAACGTGATGCGGGCGTGTCTGGGTCTGCCTCCAGACAACAATATGCTGCTTGAACACAAGCTAGCCCGCAGCTTCCTGCCACTTAAGGCCGCGTTTGCCAAACAAAATGGACACACCAACGGTGACATCTAGTCGCAAATTCGCAGTATGGTGGCAAGACGTTTGCTGCCGTTTGCGGTGAGCTCAATTATGTTGAAATCGATTTTAATGCCAGAGTTTGAGAACTGATTTTATCTGTTATATATCCCAGGACGTACAGTTCACTTTCATTTTGATTGATTTTGTGATTCTTTTGTATGAATTTGAACCAAAGAAGTCGGATATTACTGGTATTTTTTTCGTGCTGGGCTATTGAGTTCATTGATTTATCTTTTCAAATGTTTTGTGTCGACATTTGGTAGATACCAAGTTATTAAGTATTTATTTTAGAAGTGTCTATGAAGATACATACCTAAATAACATTCCTAGATACTGTTGATTGTGCTAAAATTTGTGAATTATCTAGTACCTGCAGTGATGGCATACCAATGACAGTTGGGTGGGAGTGCATTTTGGTTGTTTCATTTGCAGTTTATTCATTGTTTAGGGACTTGCACAAAATATCTAAAAGTATCTTAAAGTTAACTTCCAAAAATTTCATCAACTGTTGCCAAGCTTGAGCTATCCCTTGTTTAGGTACCAAACTGTAGAATTAATAATCGGCTGCCACAATTTTTGTCTGCTCGCTGAAAAACAAATGGCAACGGCATCCACATACAGTATCGGTAGATGAGGGCTTTGAGTATTGGAAACATTCTTTTGTCTATCAATCTTTCCCAATTTTGCTGAATAGCTGCCAGATTTGTGCTGCATTTCAAAATTGAACGTAATGTAACCAATTAACCATTTGACTAATATAAATCGTACCTGTGCGGAGACTCTCGCCTGATCCCAATAGTGTAAGAAGGTACATTTACACCGTCGAAATATCGGCAGTAAAACATCTACATCGGTTTTCTGATACCCCCAAAAAGTGTCCCTAGAGTCAATTGCTACCAACTTTTTGCAATTGTAATCTAAGTGGGAAATTTTTGAAATGTATAATCGAGTTTCCACAAAAGTATAAAATTTACATAAATATACACCTGAAGATGGTTAAAATTCTAAGGTGCCAAACCATGATCTGTAAAACATCGAATTGAGCATGTCCCCAAAGTTTTAAAAGAATGTATTGACACTCACTCACAGATAAATTACATGCCAAAATTTACTCACTCGAGGAAGCTCTAATCAAGCTAACTTGCTAATCAAGCAATTAGTAAATCGCTACAATATCAGAACACCTGAGTTGTCTGTGCTGGCTGGGTAATTTGGCATACAATTCTAGCATATCTGGAGACTTGAAATTAAAATTGGCATTTTGCTTTGTAAAGGATTGCCATCACTAAACAATAATTATTCTATGTGAAAAAACTTTTATCTTAGTACCAAATATAAGATATATTTTAGATACCTACATTCCTATGAAAGTTTGAATTGAGGCTAGATTGAGAAATGGTACCTAGAGTATTTTATGTGAAAGTACGTGAGAAATATTTTATTGGGAACTATTAACTGCACCAGGTGTGTTTTTACTTGTGCTGCTGATGTTAATGCATAAAAATGCTCAAGCTATGCACCTAGGTAAGGCACTAATTTAACTTGTTTTAATAGTACTTGATTAGAAGGCAAATGTACTCATTGCAATTATGAATTTACTCCCTGTATGTAAAATATTATAAAATTAAGATGGTAAAAAGAAATTGAAACCATCACACACACACTGAAATATGTGTTCCTTAAAATCTAAGTCATATGAAGTGTAATAAAATATGTTACTTGGGATACTCAAAGAAACTTTTAGTTCCGACATCCATTCCATCTTTCCAATGAGTCATGAGTCTACAGATCATGAGTAATGAATCCTTGGACCATGAATCATGGTTTCGTCACATCAATATTATCATACACTTATTCGCATTCGCATTTAGCATTTATTCGCATTATAGTAAGCTGACTTTAATAAAATTTCATGCAATGCATACTTTTAATTATCTATGATTCATGTACCTACAATTAATGAGTTATGAATAAATGTACTTTTAGTGAGCTGTGATTCATATAGCACATTAAAGTATAATTTTTATCACATGGTTACATAGTTATTGGCTGGTTTTATTGTCGGTCTTCAACTTATTACCATATGATTTTCCACATTGGAAATATTGGCTCTTATAATATTGCAACATAATATGTACATATATTACATATAATATATATACATATATATACATACATATAATATAACATATTATAATATAGCAACACTGTGCTAGGTGAGGCATTGCTCGGGTGACCAACTGTCTACACTTGGCAATGAAATTCAAAAGATTCGTTAGAGCTTGGAAGGGGGAAGTTTCTACAACAACTTTGCTAAGCTTGTTTACCTACTGCTCCACAGTATGCAGTGAAAGAACTATGTTGTCAAAGTTCTACCAAAGACTAAAGGGTTATGAAAAAAAAACCTTTGAACAGTTAAAATAGCTATGTATTGCACCAGCACACATTTTTATATATTTACATGGGAGTCCACATAATTGCCGGTCGGTGATAGTAAAAATTTCCATTTATATTGATTTCTTTTTCTTAGCTTTCTTTTCGGCAAAAATATCAATGATCTCGTGAAAATTTAATTTCTGCGCCAGATCAACTTCAATTGAGATTATAGATTAGTTAAACATAGATTTTGGGCATCTATGTTTAAATTTGATGCCACTGCCGGTGAACTCTTTGTAACAGGCAACACGAAAAAACTGCTGATTTTTGGATGTTTTCTCTTTTCTTATTGTTGTCACTTTAAATGCGCCTTTTTTGAGCCCCACTTAAACCTGGCTTTGAAGCCATAGAACCAAATTAAAATCTGAAATGCTAAACTCACAGCCGTCAGCCACTGTGGTCCGTGACCCAGTGAGCAGTGACTATTTAACCACTAACTTAATTTTTTTCAAGCATCCCTATGAATAGGAAAAATGAGTTCTCCGTATCCACAGAAATAACACAAATTCGGTCATACGCGCCGACAAAGGGTAAGGGTAATGCAGTAGCAACGTAGTACTTATTGTAATCATAACCAGGAGCGAGCTAGCTGGCTAGTAGAATTGCCAACGTAGTATTTTTCTGCACAGTCTCATGTTCTTACGGATAACTGGCTTATGAGTTATGAATATTATGAGTGTTTGGCTGCAATGGCAATACTATTGAATTAACTGGAATTCACATTTACTCCATTATTTTGTCAAAGCAAGGCAAATCTAAATTGTGCGACACATGCCAGGTTTTGAAGTTTCGAGTGCGAACGCCCCAGCGGTAGTTACGCCACTGGTTTACAGTCACTGAACTTTGAAACATGATAAATTGATGGCCCTCCTGGTGTTTTTGTTTTTGTCTTTGCACTGCTCCCTTCTGGACTATGTTCACTGACAAACTATCATTCATCATTCCATTAGACCATTGTGTCAATCAATCAATATCATAGAATCTAATACGCTGATAGGTAATACGGTACGGTAGGAACTTATTTCTACCTCGAGTGTCAACACTGTACCTATTCAGCAAATAAATATTACATAATATGAATAGTTAAAATAATAATTAAAAAATTTATAACTAAATAATGGTGTGGCTGTATCTTGTTGACACGGTCGAGATTTAAGCGTGACTTCAAAGGCCCGTTTGTTTATATGACGGCAAGGCGTGTACTAGTACTAGTACGGGAACGCTAACGGAGTTCTCTTAACAGTGCATGTTCAATGCCTCTGTTTACTATGAATGTTTCTCACATCTAGTTTATAGGAGTATGGGGACGCCACCGTTGTTTGAGTTCCAGGTTCGCTTGTATGAGAACTGTAACCTTCGACGGAGTCATTATCGTGATCCCAAATTCGACTGTTTATTAGGCATGTTCTCCACATGTAGTTTACAGGCCGGGAATCAGCGCCAATGTTTGAGCGGCGGGTAGGCTTGACAAGGACGGGAATCCTTGACAGAGCCATCACTGCTTGTGCCAGCTCAACATCTCTGATTAAATGGGATGTTTGCCAAATCTAGTTTACGTTGCAGGGGGGTCGGCGCCGTTGTTTGAGTGACAGTAAGGCTTGTACGAGGACTGGAGTTCTATTCAGAGTCCTCGAAACAATGCCTGCACGACGCCTCTTTTTATTAGAGATGTCTTTTAAGTCTAGTTGGCATTCCTGAGTCGGCGCCGATATTTATATTGAGTGGCTTATATGAGGACTGAAACTCTAGACGGAGTCCTCGAAATAGTTGCTGTTCAACGCCTCTTTGTTTTTAGGATGTACCCCACCTCTTGTTCGCATGCTGGGGGTCGGCGCCGTTGTTTGTACGACAGGGAAGCTTGTACAAAGACTGGACCTAGACGGAGTCCTCGAAACAGTGCCTGTTTAACGCCTCTGATAATTTTGGATGCTTCCCTTATCTGGTCTACAGGCAGAGGGTCGGCGCCTTAATATGTTCGAAGGGAAGGATTGTGCTAGGGCTGGAATTCTGAAAGAAGTTGTCACCGTATGTGCCTGCTTTAACGCCCCAATATATTAATTATATTTCCCATATCTAGTTTATATACCGGGGGTCGGCGCCGTTGTTTGGGTGACGGGTTTGCCTGAGGCGTCGAAAAAATGTCTGTTTTACGTATCTCTTTATTTGGGTTGTGTTTTCATTTCTAATTTACATGCTGAAGGACTTTACAGATTGGGATGGAAGTGTCATCTTGCGATATATATGTGTTATTTTGCATTAGTCTTATGGCGAGTGCTATAAACGCCGCCTTCTCCCACGCCTCCAATATTTTGTTTAACGAAAATCAAAAAACGTTAACTCTAGTGAATAATCTGAACTATTGAATGATAATAAATTGCACTCTGTCTTTCGCTTCTTGTAGGCTGTAGAGCTTGTTACACATTTTCCATTTGCGTAATTTAACATTGGTACCAATAGAGCAAATTCGTACATGCCTCCCTATCAAAAAGCCTAGATCGTGTTTTTGTCTTGCCGAGACAAAAGACAATCTAGGCTTCTTGCTCCCTATAAACTGCGCTATAAGACGTAGTCACGTCAAAATATCTAGTAAATGCTACAATCCCCTTTTTGTGTTGAAAGTATCCTTTAAAAGTAGATTTCTTTTTTCGATACTTGACAAACGTAAATTACGCTGTGATACCTAGCAATCCAGCCACCCAGCAACGAATTTGGTGGCTGAAAATTTATATTCATTGGGTTGAAAGTTTTGTTGCTTTGAAAACTTCTTTGGCTGGAACAATTATTTTCACCTTGAAAGGGTTCATATGTGGCAAAGAACTGCGTGGAACTTTCTCAAAAGCAGTGGGATACGTTAGAAAGGTTTCCGACAAATTTCGTCGTATTCCGTGTGTTTTTTTGGCTGCTTTTCTGAGGGCAAAAAAAACTACAAGTGCTCTTTGGAGCAGTGTAATTAAAAGGAATCCGCTCGTTCGCTCATCCAAATCTGATAAAATTGAGATCAGGTAATTTTTATGTAAAACGTCTCCCAGGATTCGAAGTTCGTAATTTCGCGCTTATACATAGCTGCCACACACGCTTGCGCATAGGCTTTTGGCTACCACTGGCTATCACGCAGGCGCAGGTGCTTCAGTGGATGAGGCTGCGTGAAAGAATTGTTTTGCATGATGTTGATATCGACTGTGTCCTTGTTGGTGGCACGTGCATTGTACCTATGATTGTACTGATCGTTGCAACAGTCTCAATTTCGGTGCAGAGTATTTTGATAGAGAAGGAGCGCGATTTAAGGTAATTTTATCTTATTTTATACTATTTCTTTTACCTTAATATTTTGCATCGATGTCAAACATAGCTTCAAAATCTTGGTGTTGGGTTTATGGGTTATGTCGATACCTATCATTATTACGGGCGTCGCTAGGCCTTTTTAGCGAATGCTAGAGCCTCCCCAATCATCAGTTGAGCATCCCTAATCATTTCCCTGAAAATATTAAAAATTACGAAACTGTTGGCCAAGAAAATGGAGATTTTCTAAACTGACGGTGGGTTTTGTGGCATTAGCACAATAATATCGCTGTTCTAGATTGCACCTATAGACACAGCCGAGTGTGTATTTGGCCACATGTATACAGATGAGATAACTTAACAATGAACCGTAAGAAATCTAACCAATCTCATCTACCAACTAACCAAGTTGCTATCACCAGCTTTAAAAAGAAACCAAAATCTTTGGCTGGAAGTGAATCTGAAAGTGCTACAGCAACAGCAACGGCATCGAATATATTAGCGACTTTGATAATCTCGATCAACATATGCAACGATCGATTGGAACTTTTTTTAGAGTGCGTCGATTTTGAATAAGGAGGAGCAGTTGTCCTAGGCCGTGATAATGATGTTGGTGAATATTTTAATTCAATTAGATGGTTATTTATTTATTTATTGGAGTACTTGTCGAATATATATCAGCTGAAATAGATCCTGCACCGACAGCTTCACAGTCGCATGCAGTGGGCCATGCTTGTTTGCGCCATCAGATGAGTGCATTTTGGTCATACACGTGGTGAAAATGTGGAAAACACTCATTTGAGACAACTGAAACCTAGCCTCTTGTTTTGGGGACGAAAAATAGCGAGTCCCTCCAGCCTATTTTAGCTAAATATTATTCTCATGGCACTGGAAGTCAAACATGATACTTCCAGCCTGACTGGTTTGTTTCATTGTCGTGGATGGAGTTTGGTGGCAAGAAAGAGAAGACTTATTATTTATTCTCGAATATTGACCAATTTCGCATCCGGTTGTGCAGATTAGGGATAGGTGGACGCTGCACGTGCACTGGGCCCCGAAATTTCAGGGTAATACGTACTAAATAACTTAAAAGACTAAACTTTGTAGCACTCGAGGGCACTAGTGGTGATTCTTTCTATAGTTCCTGCAAATTATATTACCTAAGTTATGGTTTTCAAGCCATCATGATTGAAATTTCTATTTCATTGAGAAGAAAATGAATATTAACATGATGTCCTAAAATACATTATCATGCCTTTAAAAATGTTGCTCATAATGATGCTATCTTCAGTCTCATGTATTACCTGAAACTCATAGATTTGCTTAAAAATAAACTTGAACTCAAAAAAATTTGGGACTGTGCCCCAAAACTCCATCTTTTGGGGGTCGATGTCCCCTCTGAAGTCGCATGTAGGACCAACGACTCAAATCCTGCCTCCCCCCCACCCAAAAAGTATTTGTCCGTTAGGGCCTCTGTATAAACAAAGTTGCAGTAAGTCCTAAACAGTGAGTCCGGCCTTGGCAACTGAAGGAATGCTTTACCTAGTTTGATAAAGCATGCCCAATGTGGAGTACTCACTGGTAGCAAAGACGCTGTCCTTGTAGTGGTTGCATGGTAAAATAGGCAGCATTAAAAATCATTAAAAATATATCTCTCATGATTTTGGTGGCATGCTGAGCATCCCCTAACTGAAATTTCTAGCGACGCCCTTGATGTCATCATCTCGACGCTAGTACGACTTTGGAAAATTTTAAGCTTAAAGTGTACTTAATTTAGATTACATTTTTTAGGCTCGAATAATTCAAGAACTGACAATGGTCAGATTTGCTCGAGCTCATGGTTCCAAAGGGTCCAATGAGAGAGTTCCCGAAGAAGCGACGTCATGGCACGACATGAAACAGCAGTTGGATGCTGTGAATGCAACCTCGGACAACCAGAATAGCAGTCCATCTGCTGCAAAAAAGGCGTTTGTATTAAAAAAAACCTCCGATAGTGTTCCCGTAAAATGGGCAGAATTTGAACCAAATTCGGAAGTTCCAGAGGTGAAGACCAAACTAAATAACGATGAGCCCTCAATTGTTCTTGTGGAGAGCGTAAGAAAAAAGAAAAATAAACATAAAGATCCTTCAGAGAAGAATGCTACACATAATGTATCGTCTTCAAGTTGTAAAATTAAAAAGGATAAACCTAGTGCAATTGATAGATTGTGTAAGAATGTAATTAAGAAGTGTGCAATAGACTCGAGTAATGTTACTTTGAAGTCGAATAAAGAACAGTTAAAGCTGTTGAAAAAGCAGAGGAAAGCTGAGAAGCGCATACTTAGTAAAGTTGACATAGATAAAGGAACACAAGAGGGAGAAACCGAAAATTCTATTTCCAAAAAGTCACTGAAAAGAAAACGACAACTCCAAAAGAAAAGCTTACCAGATATAAAAATTCTCGTTACTGATGAGAAGGTGGTAAGTCCTAGCAAATCTGTTGGTCCTATTTCTAAGCGACAAAAGAGAAATATGAAACATCAGCTCAAGAAAAATGCATCTGCACAGCAAACAGCTGCTCCGGGGACCATGGAAGAAAAGTCTGGCGGAGATTCTGCTGGACTTATAGAAACTAAGGCATCGAAATTCAAGAAAGAACGTCAGCAGAGCGCAGATCCATTGAAAAGTAAACACAAGCGGCGAAAACCTGTACAGGAAGTTACTGTCATGCAATTCAATGGCAAAGATGTCGAAGTTGTACAATTCGATGGTTTCCCTGTTCGTAAACAAGATGCCGATCGTTTGGTTGAGTTACGTTCCCAGATGATAGCTAACCTGATTCCAAAAGAAGAGCTAGACCATACCATGAAAATGGAACGTCGCAAGGCAGAGAAAGCACTGGCACGCGAACGGAAGAAAGTGTGCTTTCACTGCCGAAAATCCGGACACAACTTGTCGGAATGTCCAGAACTCGGAGACGAGCCGCAACACGAAGCCCCTCCGAGTGGTATCTGTTACAAATGTGGCTCTACTGAACACACGCACTTTGAGTGCCGTGTTAATCGTAGTCAAGAGTTCCGTTTCGCCAAGTGCTTCATCTGCCACGAGCAAGGGCATATCTCGAACCAGTGCCCCGATAATCCCAGGGGCCTCTACCCTAAAGGTGGAGCGTGCAAGGTTTGCGGTGATGTTACTCATCTTAAGAAGAACTGTCCTGACCTTGTTAGCAAAAAAGAAGAGTCGGGTATAACACTCAGCACTGTACAAGGTGGCGGAATTGAACTACTTGACGAGGACATGCACGAAGACAACGACAAACCAACTCAAATTGCTCCTAAGGCGAAGGTTATTAAATTTTAGTACCTTTGAAGTGTTGAAGAAACTCTAAATAGGTGATCAACATAAAATCATGTGAGACCTCACTGCATGGAACACTGTCATTATTTGTTTTGGAAAGATTATACTAATTTCAAGCTGTAGTGAATTTATTCTTACAATTGTTCTATCAAAATTGAAATTGATGTTTCCATTAAATAATTAATTGTTAATAGGAATAATACGCATTCACACTTAATTCATATTTTATTTTCACCACGCTCCAAAAAATTGATAATTCCAAATTAGATTTCATTTAGGCACATGCATATATAGTATATACAGAGAATAGATGCCAATTAGGTTTGCGAGCATTGCAAAAATAACTGTCTTTTATAATATTGTTCCAAAATAAGGTACTTAGTACCGCAATCATTCGTCATCACCAGGTTTGTACCCCGTCTGGGAAAGGTGTTTGACGATGTCGACCCAGTCGTGTCCTCTTGGTTTGTCACCTTTGGCATCTACACGGTCCCACTGTTTCCGTTTCTGTGATTTACTCAGCTGCTCTTTCTTCTCGGCTTTCTTCGATGGTAGCAAGTCATCCTACAACGGTTTGACGTCATTTAACAGTCCAAAGTGCAGCCAATTGCTAAAAGCTGGAATTGCTAAGATTTTCCACCCCATGTTAATCATTGCCACCAGAAATCTTTCCGGAAGAGCACTTCACCACAGTGGCATCACTCCCTTCCTAACCTTGACTACAAGCGAAAATGGGTGGTAGGATTTCCTTCGTATAGTCAGTCTCAGTACCTCTGCAGATCAGTAGATTTCTGTATAAACCTAGGTCATGATTGTCACATAACCATTTCACGATTCAACCCCACTTTGGAATCTGAGTTCATTAGTAGGTAGATACCTTATGAACTATATTCCATGGAGAGGTCAGAATGTAAACATTTGTTACCCTCCGAGGTACAACTAAATATGAAATTACCAGCACTAAGAAATTAAGTAACTGACGGTCTTACCTGTGTTTCTGAAATTGTTACTTTTTCAATGGATGGTACCACATCAATTAAAAGAGCATGAGCAGCTAGGAATTCCTCCAATTTTTCTTTTACAAACTCAAATAGCGAATATGTCATTCCCATTGTTAAATACTGGTCAGCTTCGTTGCTCACAGCAGTAATAATTTGCTCTTTGACTTCTGCAGAACTGTGGGAACGATTTATGTTAGAATATTTAGTAAAGAAAGCATTTATTTACACACAGCAGGGAGTATTTGCAGAGGTAAGAACACTGACCGATATCATTTGGTACATACATGTGTTTGTTGTAAAATGCATCCATACTAATCTGGGGTTTCTCTGTGGGGTATGTAGCGCCCCATGATATTTCGAGCAGAAATGACTTTGAATCATTGTCTTCTCCATACTAAAATTAATTTAGAGATGTGAATTATTGCAGTGCTGTTGCAAAATAAATAAATATTTGATTCAAATGCCAAAGCCATGATCAAGAGAAAAGCAAATATGCCCCCACATATTGTAATAAAGGGACTTTTACGGTTAGGAAGTTAAGTCCTTATTCTATGGTACTAGCGTTGTATCTAGTAAGTACCTTGTATTGGAAGACCGTAGGGGAAATTTGCTTGAAGGATGAGTCTCCGTCGTAAATGGACTGCAGTACTTCACGCTCTTCTTCTTGTTGTTCCAAGTCGGACATGGTGACCACACAAAACTCCCAGTTTTATGACAGCTGGGAAAAGGATTTAGCTAATTTTATTCCAATAGATCAAATTCATGTCAAACCTGCTCGTCGTGCCCATGCTGGTGAAGTCAATGGATATTATAACCTCACTTAAATTTGCATTCTCTCGTACCGCAACCCACTACAACCTTTACATCAAAAACCCATCTGTCTAATCAAATACACGAACATGCTAATGACCTAGTGTTAATTACCATCTCGACAACTAGAGTTTTCCTACGTTTCTTAAGTCTAATAAAGAAATATGACTTGAAACGGTAACTCTGTCAACTCGCCATTATGACAAAAGAAGTTAGAAGCTAGTACAAAATTTGAAAAATGGCGCGTATTGACAAACTATTGATTTATTTTAATCTTGAGTCATTGGATTGAGTGAGCGAAATCCTTTCAATTAAACTGATATAAAAGCACTTGCTGTGGATTTTTGTGTGTGTGTGTCTGGTGTGCAAGTAAATTTGTTCGCAGAGCACCCAGTGGCCAAACCAGAGCTTGGATTGTTATGAAATTTTATGCAAATACTGAATGAGAACCTTAGAACAACTTAGAACCTTTTTATCTTAGGACCTCAATGTTTTTTAGAAGGATCCGCGCAGTACTTCACCACATATGAGCCCTTTTAAGGTGACAATCATTGTTACCAGTGTATCGAATTGGAGCCATCTTATAATTGATTGATAATTAATTGAATAATGATAATGAAAAAAAAAGTGTGTGGTGGCGATGCTTTATTTATTTTTCTTGAGCCCACAAAACTTGGGCCCAGTTTACACTAAAGTTGGACTCCACTCCCAGTAAGCAGAGACCCACAATACCCACAATATAGGAATGAGAATAGTCTTACCTATAATTTATAAATACAATCAAGGAAGTATAAGGGAGTTACAGCAAGAGTGAGTAGGTACCTACCTACCTAGTAGGTACTCTTGCAACCATACCTTCTGATTACATTTTAAATATGTATGTTAAGAAGTCAACCTCTTTACCATTTCTTTTAGCAAATGCACATCTTAATTATTAATCAACATTTACCAGTTAAGCTTTCGATTGAATCAAGGGTACTAGTACTAAAACATTAGTTTTAGTGCAACCGCTCTACTGTAGTGTGAAAGAACCAATTTGTCGCTGTTCTTCCATATGCACTTAGTGTGCAGTTTGGTGTGCAGCTTGTCACTTGTGTTTCTATTCAAGGAAATAATCAACCGTGAAATCTATTATGCGGATGCCAAAAGTGCATCACTCAAAGCGCTCTCGCTGGACTATCCAAAAAATTCAGAGTTGAATCGTATTTTAATTGAGGTGATTACAAAGCGAGCGGGACACTTTAATTGCTTGGCAATAATAAGAAATTCTTCATTCCAAGATATGTTGCAAAATATTTTCTTTGAAGAGCTAGGAGCTGTTCCACTCTACCAGGTATAGGTACCAGGAATTATAATATAGATATATAGATCTGCAGGTAGGTATACTGCCACTGGTAGGTATAATAAAAATAAATACAAACAGATTATATGAAAATATTAATTTAAATTAAAAGGAAAAATAAAGCCTTCCATACTAATAAGATCCACCACACTGTCTTCTTGTGTTGATTGCCAAACATATAACATTTAACAATGCAAAGAATTCAGTCTGGTGCATCGAATTGAAATGTAACGAGGTAGGTACCTAGTAAAGTCTATCAAAATAACAAATATTCAATTCACAGATATTAGTGGATGAAACTGAAGACCTAATCAGCCCAAACTACAACACACTGAAAGTCCTACAACAAATCAAGCAAGACAATTGCCAGGGCTTTGTAATTCTTTCAAATCCACATCAAGTTTCTCGACTCCTACGTTTTGGTGATCGGTATCGAGAAATCAATACGAGAGCTCTCTTCATTCTGCTCCACGATTTCCTTCTATTCCGTTCAGATCTCCACTTCCTCTGGAAGAAAATCGTCAATGTCGTGTTCATAAAGCAGCATTCGGGCAGCAGGCAGCGATCGGCCTGGTTTGAGCTCAGCACGGTTCCATTCCCGGCACCGATTAGCAACGTTCTCGTCCCGCGGCGCTTGGAAGTGTGGCGAAATGGGATTTTGTCATCAGGGCTTGATCTCTTTGCCAAGAAAATCGATGACTTACGTGGACACACTCTGAAGGTTGCCACTTTCCCACACTTCCCTGCAACCCAGAGAATCGAAAGAGAGAGTGGAGGTGCTCGTTTTGGAGGTGTCGAGATTGAGGTTGTTACAAAACTGTTGGGAAATAAATTTGACTGTAAATTTAAGGTCTTATTTGGGAAAACAATAGGAGGTTTTGTCAACAGGAAAAAAATGTGGGCTTTGGGGTAGTCTTGCTTGTTATCAATGGCAAAGCCAAACCAAGGCCATAAACCATATACACTCTGATTGCTATGGGATGCAGAAAATTTTTCCTCTTACATGGGCAAGGATCTAAAATTGTTACTATCAGTGATAAAGCATAATTGATCAAACCGAACGGTTTGGCGTGTTCGAAATACCGGCTCTCAGAGATCACAGAAGTTAAGCAACATTGCGCCGAGTCAGGTATTGGATGGATGACCACCACACACATGACCTGTTCTGTTTGGGAGAGAGATTGGAGGGAGTGAAGTTAATACGTCAACTTCTATTACTTTGCTTATCAACCTCTCGACAGCATTGGATTAGTGGAGGAATCCTACTGTTCGAGTCGTAC
>LVVV01432295.1:0-15970 GCA_001676325.1 Amphinemura sulcicollis
ATGACCAAAAATGTAGGGCTTCGCAAACTTAATTTCTCTTGCGTTGTAAGATGAGCATATCAATACTTGTAGTTCTGTAAATTCCGACACTTTCCTTGGGGGTTGAAAAAAATAGGGGCGCCAAGGCGCCTTGTGCCGGGGTGCTCGGGGCGACCGCTCCCCTTGCTCCCGTGCTGGCTACGCCACTGATGGTTTCATGTGTAAATAAAAATATCCATGATATTATTATCCTGACTTTAATTTGAGTCTATTACATTCATTCATTCCAAACCATTTCACCCAAGTTTGTGCCTAAATATCTCCATTTAAAAAAATGTAATATCAAAGATCCAGCTACAATAAAAATTAACTGTGTAGGCATTAATAAGTTAGAAAGCGACTACACATAATATCAAAAATATGTTTAACAATTCACTTTCAATTTATAAAAAGGCAATACAACTTTATTTCGGACATTTTACATAGGGGAACAGCTTCTTTCGATAAATGTAGCTGACAGACTGTAATTCACAGTTCAGAGCAGCTGGACATCAACAATCACCGCCAATTTTTTTTTGACACTTTGTGAATAATTCTGATTTCGGGAAATGTAATTCGACAACGAGACCAACGAGCATTTTAATAATTATACATTCAATTTCCATTTATTTTCAGTTGTAGAATGTGTCCACAAAAGCTTTACATTATTTCACTCATAAGATGTTAAATATATGGCAATGAATTCTCTGAATTCCAATTTTGATAATTTGCATAATCTGCAGTACATATAGGCCAGCAAGCATAGCTGTAAAAAGTAACACCAATGGTTAATACCTAATAAAAGCTAGCTTGTACATAAGGCAGCAAATTTGCAGCCAGCCAGGGCAACAGAAGTATAGCTATAAATGCATTATCAATTATCCACATAGAGCATTATTAAAATAAATCATTCACAGGAGATTAATTATTCTCAGAATACCTACACTTCAAATGCGACTGATAAACAAGTGGTTATTTTGTAATGCATCAGTACTCTCCTGATGTCATTCAACAATAAGACAGGCCATTTAGGGTTTTACAGACAATTTCAAAATCACAATAGATATTTCTAGTCTCTTATACTTCAATATAAAATTATCAAGAGTGTCTCTATATAGGAATGATACAACATTAATTGAGAGAGTAAAGTTTGATTATAAAATAAATAAAAAATATATCTAAATTCTTATTATTTTTTGCACAATTCATGCCAAAGGGTATAGTGGTAGGAGAACTAGCACACGTTATTATCTTGTTCATCACAGGGAATCTGATCACAAGGGATCAGCCAATCTGAAGGCATCTCCAGGCAGAGAGTGCATCACTGGGATTGTTTCTAAAAGTAAGGTAGTATAAGGTAAATAGTTACGTAGTAAATCCATTCATAAAGCTAAGTCAGCTTGGAACGTTGAGGCAAATTGATAGCAGATGAATAGCCCTAAAAGTTTAGTTGTTCCCTTATCTTTCACATTCAGAGTCTACTTTCTTAGCCCATCTTGTGAAATAAATTATCGATGAGCATAGCAAGCAAAATCTTCAATTTTACGTGCCCAAAAACAAAAGGCTTGTTCTGTTTCTTCTGTTTCTGTTCCATTTAACACTGCCAAAAGTACATGAAAATATTTCACTAAACTTTGCGAGTTAGTAAGGCACACCAAAATAATGGAATTTCACAGTTTTTAAGACCGTAGGAGTTATTGTTGGCTTTTGTTCCCAATTTGTTCTCAAATGTTATTTCGTTCTAAACTGAAATATTATTATTTATTGGAAAAGTAAAATAAATTTTAAGTATTTCATTGCTGGTGTGAGAGTTAAATTGCCTGACAGAGGGCATATAGATAGATATCCACACCTTTCATATAGAAATTGCAATGCTCAGGTGGAAATTCACGTCTGTCGTAAGTATTGAATTTTGTTTTTCTTTTTACCATGGTTGGGCTTCACTTCTATTTTCTACAGGTATTGCTGCGCTCATCTTACAATGCAACTAAGATTGCGATCGCAAAGCCATATTGTAACAAATAATGAAAGATGGAAAACTTCATAGCATCTAAAGAATCTACATTATGCAATATACAAAAATTAATTGCTTATGACCCAATCGCAAAAGCGAATTGTTTGTATGTCCTACTCAAAAGCAACATTGTGTCCACAAAATTGAGATTATTGTCAGAAACGACATATCCACCAGAAAAACAATTATTTCATCACATTCATGTACAAATGGATTTCTTCTGCAAATGATTTTATCTGATGCACTCCATTTCTTGTAACAAGTGTTGGCAATTGTAATATTGATAATCAGTGAACATATTTACAGTTTAAGATTGTGCTTGAGGAACAAAAAGTTTTAGTCATTGGGTTTTAGCTTGCATTGCAAAATATCAAAAATCTTTTAGTGGAAGGCACAGGAAGTAAACCAATGGAAGCAGTTACGAGTGCTACTTTGTCAATACCACAATCTCATTTAAAGGCCAAAGCCTCAATATTGTCCACAGGCTAAATACTTTTCATAAATCATATTTACAAATTGAAATACAATGTACTAACAACATGGGCTTATTTAATATCTATTATGTAAAAACATGCAAGAGCTTGTGAGTTTGTTTTCAATGTGCTCTTATTGTCTTATGTATTTCCAAATTTTTTGATATTCATTTAAGACGTCTGGAACGAGTTAATGAAGAGTTTACCATATAGTTGGGGTTTTGGCGCTTTGGGGAAAATTTTGAGCCATTTTTATGGTGGTTTTGTTAATTGACTTTCATGCAAATCCAACTTGCTCATTTTGGCAATCGCAACAATCCCCGTAGACCTTTAAGACAAACATTTTGACGTCGACAAATTAATTGTTTAGTCCATGGCCGTGTGTATTTATGATATGGGTGCGCTAAGTTTGCAAAGTGGTTTCATGAGTTCAAATCCAGTTGCTGCAAAGTTTTTGCATTTCAGTGATTCCTGGTTTTCTCTTCAATTATCCCCATTTATAAATACATTTTTGATCTGAGTACAAACTCAAACTTTCAACCATCATGTCTACCCCTTTAAAATATAATTTTAAAGGTTCTGTTGGTTTTTAAAATATTAATTGTAAAAGTGGTCAGGTATTTAATTTAATTAATGTTTTGTGTAGAGCAGATAAAATCTATCCCTCTTAAGGTTAAACATTCTAAACTAAAATGTTAACCAACAAATTGGACCAAAATTACTCATTTTGCAACATCAACTGTCTTCCGCTGACTGGGTTCGTTTGCCTTTAAGAAGGTACACATTCATATTATCTTTCCCCTTGACATAAACTGGACCACGAGGTTCAAACGAAAACTTGTCATTCAAAACTTCCATGCATGATCTGCCAACTTGAATTCGTCCATCGACTCCTGTCGAATCCATTCTGGATGCAATGTTAACTGCATCGCCCCATATATCATAATACAACTTAGTAGTGCCAATCACTCCTGCAGTGACATCTCCGAAGTTATAACCAATCCTCAAAATTAGAGTAAACTCGAGTAAATCTCGGTTGAAACTATCTATAACGTGATGCAAGGCTATAGCAAAGTCCATTAGTTCATACAGGTGCTGATGAGGATGTTTGCTTTGCCGTCTCACGCCGGGATTGAGGCCAGACGCAGCCATGAACGTCGAGCCGATCGTTTTGATCTTTTCCACATTGCTAAAACCAGGCTTGGTCAAGAGCTCATCAAAATCACCTATAAGCTCGTTTAGTACCCTTAGAAATTCTTTACCGCCTAAATAGCTCTCGTCATACATTTCATTAAAGTTAACGATCGATGCAAATATGACACCAACATCTTTATGGTTTTCAGAATATTTTGCTGTGTTTTTAAGTTGATCAGCTACGTGTTTTGGAATAATGTTGTGCAGGAGCCAGTCCGCCTGGTTCTTCATACTTTCCACTCTCATACGATCCCGTGCAGCCACAAAGTTGCTGTGGAAACTTAAACGGTACGAGATTTCAAACTCACGGTTCAAGAACCAAACTAAAACTAATAAAAGAATGACGTCAACAAACATCTCCATTGTGTAAATTGTATAAATTGATGTTGCCATTTGGATGCTCGTGTTTAAATCCAATAGTTTAACTGTCGAGTTAAGTGCATAAGTTATATTAGAATTGTTTGTTAAATGATTTGTTTGGTCTTGGGCAAATGCAAATCCCAGGATGTCAGTAATATTTTCGGACAGCATCATGGAAGGAGCAATTTCTGGGAATGGCATTGAAACGGTAGTGTTCGTGTAACTCGAGTTGCTAAGCAAAGATGGCCCGGGGTGGCAAGCTCGACAGGCTCCGAAAGTCACAAATAGAGCGCCGGCTGCAGTTGCGATGATACTTTTCATCCAGCAGTTCAATTGGGTGAAGTTGCAGAAATGCACAAGGCCTACGAACAGCATGTAGCTATACAAGTAACTGGCAGACTTGTCAAATAGCCGAGCGCAGGAGAAGTTTACCAGTACAGAAATTATAGGTGCACTAACAAGCAGGGCCCCACAAAGATGTCGTGGATACCACGCAGACAATCGATCCATTATCTTCTTGGACAAGTATTCGCTGGTACCAGATCCGCTCCTTGATCTTATCAGTTGAATCACGCAAAGACAGACTGCCAACATCTGAATTAATGAGGCTAATACAAAAACCAAGATCCATTCTAATGACTCATCATAAAGCACGAAAAGACAAGTAGAAATGGCTGAAAAAACAAACAGCGAGATGCAAATGTCAAGGTACGTGTTGAACCGAGATGTAGCTAACGTGGGAGGAGCGACACCATGCTTTTCGGTGACGCGGTGAGCGTTGGCCCGGTACTCCACCTCCATCTCGGATTGCCGAAAGAACAGCGACACTTCGGAGAGCGGAGGCTTGACAAAGTAGCTTCGATGAGATGTCACATTGTCTTGAACGCAACGGATAAGCTGCAAATCAGATTGCTTCCGCAGCTTTTGAAAACATGCCCCGAAGTTTTCGCCTAGAGGTGGTGGTAAGTGGCTACGTCTGAAATTCACGTCTGGAAGAGAAAATGCTTATGTATATCAACGAAAATATAGAAATCCTAAAATATTAACAAGGGGAAAGCCATTTCTAATTAATATTAAGACACAAATAATTTCACATCATGATTTTGTAGCTTGCCAGCAAAATTATCAACTGAGGCTGAGTGTAGCAATGGTGATGATGACAATGGTTCCCACTTTCTTTGACAAGATGTACAACATGTACTTACTATTATTGGCAAGCAAGACTTCCCTGACATTTATGTTATTTTGTTGGTGCAGAATGCTAACTCTTAACAACATTGAAGGAGGCAAGAGGAAAGGCACTGTGAGCAATATCCTGAGCAATGGATATTTTTATTCTAGCTGTTTAGAAGGTATTCCAAAAGACTGTACTACAATAACAACACTGGATTTTGAATATTCCGGCTACCGCTTGTGTACACACATAATCGATTGTTTTCTATCACAATTTCATTTCATTTTATCCCTGTTACATTGATTCTAGTTTCCAGATATTGTGAGCGTTCAAGGCATCGGCAATTGTGGGAGGTAGGAAGGGAGTGTACTTGTTCAACTTGCCTACTGGCACGACTCAAGGAAATAGTGGCCTTCCCTGCACACCTGTTTTCGACCCTTGTTATTAATAATAATAGCCTTTGTAGTATCACTTTCAAAGTTTGGACACTTTGACACTAGGAACACTCTTAACAACTTAACAACCCTCCGAACACCAGTTCCACTTCCGGACTAAGATGAGCAACATCATTAACCTTTTGCTAATTCCATTTTATATACATTTTTGTATGGCACTCCAATAATACGGCAATATAAATCATGTCGCTGCCATGGTGACTTTCAATTCCAAATGATCAAATCTTTCTCTACCCCATCTACTGCATCTGACAATACAATTTCCAGGTTCTGCTCACTAAGACTAGGTTCTGATCACTAAGCCTAGGTTCTGCTACCTATGACTAGGTTCTGATCGGCTCACCTTCATCCAAAGATGACTGACTGGATGTATAGTAGCCACTGACGCGATGAGGAAGAAGCTCTCCATGCGTGATGCCATTGAGCACGAAAATCTGCAAACAAGTTGAGTGGTGTCACTGCAGTACCAAACTAGTTTCAAATATCATTTTGCTAACTTGATAAGAAAGTTCCACCAGAAAAAGGTCCTCAAACAAGAATATAAAAATGTTTTTGGCCAGAAAAATGTCTTTTAGTTACAGAACTGAATTCCGGGGAAAAAAAGGTCTTCTAACCAGAAGACGTTGATGCAAAAACACCACAAAATGAACTATTGATTAGCTGTATGTTTTAAAATAAATTAACCAAACTCGGTGATCAAAGATTATCAAAGATTTTCCTGAAAACACTCGACCCCAATTTATTTGTATATTTTCCTTTACAAAATAACCCTTTGACTGGCAGGGGAATTTTGCTCCTTTTAAGAAATATGACTTGATCAACATGACCTACCTTTCTCCCGGTCGTTAAGATAATCTTTTCTTCATCAACGTCAACGTCTTTACCCAACTAGATCCAGCATGCAAATGTGAAAAAGACAAAAATCGGCAAAATAAACGTTTAAAAACATGAAAGTGCTCCTAATTGCACTCTTTGGGAAGAAATATTGGTTGCATTATAATGGAAATAAAATTTCATTTTGTGAAGAGGTGTGAATGCAGGAGCCACATGCAAATTGTTGCCCAATACTCCTTGAGAATTTTTTGGAAGCCAAAACTCAATAGTTAAAACAGTTTATAAAATAAATGACAGTACAAAATATAAGTACCTGTTGTTGAATACTGCTGCGCCTGCTGTTACTTCTTATCCCAGAGTCTTTCCGACTGTTGATGGAACGACTGACGCTGAGTCTGTGTTCCGTTGGTGGAACGTTGAGCCGAGAAGCCATGCTTTGTGTTTGCATGGTCTCGTGAAGACTTAATGGAATTGCTTCCTCTACAAAACAAGAAGTCAATGTAATCTTTCAACTTCGACGCAGAAGCTACTTACATGGTTAAACAGTGTGCTGAACAGCGAGATAGGGATTAGGACAAGGTACAGAAAAGATGTATCTACAATAATATTATACATCTGTGCCTACTGTCCAAAAGCTATATATCCCACATCTGAGCAATTCCCCTTAACAGAAAATAGAACACTGAGTTCATGAATTTTTTTTTAACCAACCCATCCAAGTCCCACTCATTTTTAGCAACATAGCACTACTCACCAGAATTGCGCTGGTGTTCCTTCGGATACCTCTTTGCCACTTGGCTCTGGGACAGGATCTTTGCACAACTCGCAAAGGCGGTTGGCACATACTGCTTGTGCTGCTGCTGCAGAATGCTTGGCATAGACGTCGCTCGGGCGTTATTTGACCAAGCCGAAACCAATCCACTACACTCCCACACCACTTTTTTTTTACGCCCTCGAATGAAATATGTCTTCGTACCTGGGTTGAAGAGTGGGAGATTATGTAGTTCTTTGCCATTCTTGTCATTCTATGTTATTCTTTGTCCCATTTGCTGTCAATGGCCATGTTTCTAACAGTGATTTTAGCAGTAAATTGTACGCTTAAAAATTGTACCCATATGGTGCAATCGCATAAATATATCAGTGAAACACCAGAATTTGCAATATCCAATTTTTTTAAATAGTCCACTTTTTATGATAATATTTTTGCAATAGTGACTGTATGGTATTCATTTGTAAATAAGACCATCACAAGGAAATTGAATAGGAAAAATGGAATTGATACATTGACTGCGTTACCTACCCTGGACAACGTCTCCTTGTTCCAAAAGATAGTTATCTTCTAGGAATTTCTTGGTGGCTTCTGAAATGTGCACTTGGCCTGGTTTTCCAGTGGACTCCATCCGATTAGCCAGAGTCACATCGTTTGACCAAACGTCGAATTTAAACCTGCATGTACCCACGATTCCACAATGGACAGTCCCAGTGTGCACTCCAACCCGCATGTTCACTCCTGAAAGGCACAACGCTCTTACAAACCAGGGTTCTAGCTTTTTGCAAAATAAATAGTTACGGTGAGAGTTTATTTTCTAGTTTAAGAAGAGGTAATTTGTTTTGTATAATTGCTAAAACCACAATTTCCGTAATTGCTTGGTACCTTCTAAATAAGGTAAGGCTATTCTTTTTTGTTTGTTTTATATTGCCAGTTGATTTTTATATCAAGAGAGAACTGTCAGCTTACCTTCATTTCTTTCAGTATCAAACTGTTGGATTGCATCGATCATGCTCAATCCCATCTCGACACAAGCCTTGGCATGATCCGGCTTGGGCTCGGGACACCCTGACACGCAATAATAGCAGTCTCCCAGTGTAGATATCTTCTCACAACCATTCAGCACGCACTGCTCATCAAACCGTTCAAAGAGGTCATTTAAAATCCCCACTAGTTCTTCAGCGCTTTTGTTTGACGACATTCGTGTGAATCCTACAATGTCAGCAAATAGTATGCTTACATTTTCCATTCGAACCATGTTAAAAGGACGAAACAAGGAATGAAAGTCATTGCCTCGAATGGTGTTTTCATAATCCTTCCCACCACCTTCGTTCATTAACCATTCTGCAACTTTTGGTGGCATCACAGACAAAATCATTTTCTCTTTTAAAAGTTTTTCCATTTCCAATTGTCGTCTCACAAGTAGACTTTGTCCCACTTTCATAAAAGTGCCTCTCATTCGTACATTCGTCATGATGAGAATGTGTATTCCAATTAAATGTACGCAGACATGAAGTAGCGCTCTGACCACAACCTCGGATCGTTCCACCGAGCCCCACACCGACGAATTCAATGTGAGACATTCAAACAGTATCGAGTATGTTCCACCGATGATTGCGCACAGGTACAAGGGCAGCGGCAGAACCGTGTATATCAACAGCACTATTTCGATAGCGATGCCAAATTGTCCCACGGGGCTGATGTCAGGTTGGTCGCCCGATGGCCACACGGCAATAAGTAGAAGAGATAAAGCACTTATAATAAAAGCTACTGCGGATGAGATCTGTGCAGTGTATCGGCGGTAAATATCGGAAAATGTGAAAATGAGGAATGATGACATGGAAATAAATAACAAAGTTATGGCCAGAGCCAGTACAATCCATCCACGTGAGTAACCTTGTAAGCCAGTCGCTACTAGGTAAATAAGCCATACAGCTGACACCACCAAAATGTATATTAATGCATACCTGAAAAAAAAAACAGCAATTAATAACCAGCAGTGAACGTATTTCAGCCAAACTTCTAAGAACTACATGCATACTTTTTTAGGCATTTTGGACTATTGTCTTCACTTACTGGAATCTAAGCTGGACTTGTGGAAAGGAACTCATTCGGTATTGGCCCTCGAGAATTTCCGAATCAAACCTAGGGTCCCACCAAGATCGCCGCGAAGCTCTCTCAAAGGGAACAGGCAAAGCAATGCCGCAGCAACTGACCCGTTGTCCGCTCTGGGCCAGGTATGACTGGATGTATGGTGCCAATGTGATTTGAATGTCGGTGTCGTCCTCATCTTGCTTGCTGGGATCACACACTCTAGTGAAGCTTGCACAAGTGCTTGCTTGTTTTTCCAGCCTTGACTTCGAATAATGGTTTTCCATTTCTTAAGGATTCCATCAAAGTTTTTGCAAGTGAAAACAATGTTTAATGGGGAAACATACTCCAAATAATATTGGTTGCATGTAGAGTCCAGCAAAAAAACTTTTTAATTCCTATATGATGATGTGTTTCGGTCTCCTTATAATAATATATACGTGCTATGAAAAACATTGTCACAATACTTTAATCTATCACAATCTATCACAATTTTTTGGAGTAAGTTCGAGCAGTACCGTATTTGATACTCTGCTGCAGTTCAGACTGAAAAAGACGAACAAGGGAATGATAAAACAGTCTTCTAGCCGAGTTACACACATATCTGCAGAGAGGACTTTTGTGGTTATTCCCTGTCCTTGGTCTATCGCAAGACCACAGTGCATTAGTAGCAAAAGTGTTGATTAGACTTATCATAAAATGACCGGAGGTAGTTACTAATGATGATGTTACAGAGATAGCACTTCACTTGAATGATACACAAGAATTTCAATTATCTTGAGATCCTCAAAAATGTGTATGTATTAATTGCTCTAGAGTAATAAATTTACGAAATCACCTGTGATTAACAGATATCATAATATTAATGCTATAGAGAAAATCTGGTGATACAAAAATACAGTCGATAAAATTTGGTGAGGTTATATGACAGTATTCACAAAAAATATTGAAACTGACCGCATGTTGGGGCATTGGATATTACATATTGACAAATTGTTATCACGAGAGGGCGATACGCTAAAAAAACTGCAATCTTGAAAATTCTAGTGCGATGAATAATCAAGGGTACTGTCATTGCACTGTGCTCTTGTGTTGGTCTGAAGCTGATCCTAGCAAGTCCTACTTCATATACAATGTATACATATTTAAATGGAGCCAAAAGCACATATTGTGTAATTTGGCAAACAACTCCTTAATAAGACTATGAATACAAATAGTAGCTCCAAACCACTACACACCTTTGATTTTGACATTAGGCAGCACATTTTGACAGCGTCTCGTAAAAATTCTTCTAGTAAAGAGTGGGACATTCAAACTTCTGTCAATTAATTCCTGCCATTTTAACTTTTAGTTATATGGTTTATAATAATATAATGTGTTATGCAGATTTAGTATTCGTAAAAAATTTTTTTTTCTGCCCAAATTTGGATTTATGGATAGATTTCCCAAAATGTACTTAATTATTATAATCGAAAACCGGTATTACAGGCAGCGTTTCCACATCTCACTCGTCAGAGCGCATTGTTTTCCGACCGTATGTTGAATAGTTCATCTGATTGTCGATAGGGTGCACTTATTTGGGCTTACGCGACAGCAACACACGTCAAACTTCATGTGCTGTATTACTGCCGTACTGTGCCGTACACTACATTTGCCAGTTTACTTCTACAGATGTGATTTACGTGCGGAAGCTGTTGTTACAATTGGTAACCAACTGCGAAAGCTATATTTATAATATAAATAAATCATCATGGGTATGTACTTCATTTTATTAATTTATTGCATACACTTATTGCCTACTTCACGCTACCAAGAGACTTCTGCCGTAGGTACCCTTTAATTCTTAATTCTGTATTCAAGGCATTCGGCTATAATTCGGTGAAATAATAATAGAAGTGTCATTATTTAAATTTCAGGTGCGTTGTTTAGTTATTTTCGGAATCTTATAGGAAGTAGGGAGATGAGAATTTTAATACTTGGTTTGGATGGAGCTGGAAAGACCACAATACTTTATAGGTAGGTGGGGGCTATTTTATATTTGTTCTTAATCGCAAACTTTATGGTTAATTCAATGCTGATATCCTTGCTATGTTACTCAAATGGAATGTTATGATAGGTAGAAGTGGGCACCATAAAAATATACATGTCTTTTTTCAGGCTGCAGGTCGGAGAAGTTGTAACAACCATCCCCACAATAGGGTTCAATGTCGAGCAAGTTACGTACAAAAACCTAAAATTCCAAGTGTGGGACCTCGGCGGTCAAACCAGTATTCGGTAAGATTTTTGTCATGATCAAGTTCCCTAACTAAACAGCGAACACTATCTTGAATTACTATAACTTGTCCTATCCAAGGCCTGTTGTACATGAAACGAATTAGTACCTACTATGCGTTGGGTTTTGAATGGTGCATGAGAAACAATAAACTGATCTTTCAGCATTTCATAATAATTACCCTCAATGAAGAAAATTGTAGATTAAATAAAACATTGGGAAACCAGTTAGACTTTCTTTATACATTCAAAACACAGGTTTGGAAGCAGTTTGGTAGGAGTCTCAAAATCACCCTCGTTTTTAAACTGGTATACAAAGAAGGGCATGGATGGACCAGACAAAGTAAGATTTTTGCTGGGCAACTTATGAATTTGGATTTCCACAAAAAAATAATAAGTAATAATAATTCACCCTTGATAATACTATTCTCAATCAAGTTGACAGCAACTTGTGTACTACAAAAAGTGATCCAGAAATGTGAGGGGGCTTGGGGCCGAGGCATTTTTAGAAAGGGGGGATATTTTAGCTGAATATTTCTATAGGTTCTAGGAATATTTTGGTCAGAGAAGACCCATTCAATATTTACAGTTTTCATGGGCTCCTGTCATGTCTGTCAAATAAATCAAAGATTCGCCTTGACATGTGTACCTACATCGCCAGACACAAGAAATCAAAGGATGCAAGAATGCAAAAAGGCAGTGTCCTCAGATTGAACCAGCGTTCAAGCAGGCTGGCCCCAACATTATTTGCTATATTATAGCCACTTAGGGCTGTTATGTACACCATGATGTGCTCATGAGCCACACAAATTGCCATATTTGGCATTCCCTGGCCTTTTGATGTCGAATCAATTAGCCATCTGTGGGCCAAAAATGTAAGTAGCATTGCCTTTGGGCCAAGGTGCAGCAGACTAAATCGCAACAGCCCTTTGGTCTAAACAAGACATACACATCATGGTGTTCTAGTTGCTTCACATCCTGCTTTAATCCTGCTTTAAACACTGGCTGATGCTGTGTTTTATAGTTTACAATCTCTGTGATCCAAAAAATACATTAACTACATTTCAGGTGTGGTTCAGCTGGGCTTATTTCCTCATCTGCCAGGCTGTCCCTGCTAAAAATGCATACTTCACCTGAAACAGTTTTGTGATAGTAATATAATTTAAAAATTGCCTCCATACATAGGAAGCCTATTGCTTATGGGTGACTGCATGCCCAAAATATTAAATATTGCAATGGCACTAGTAGTTGCAGAAGAAAATATCAGGTGGCAAGTCTGAATGCCCAGAAGGCTATGAAAGCACGGCCCTGGCCAGTTGTTACATTTAGCTTGCTATGAATTTTGTAAAGGCGAAAATAACATATCAGAATGGAGCAACAATACATTATCAGGATAGGTTTTGTATTTCATATTGATATCTTGTTAACCAACATCTCTTTGTGTTCCAGTCCATATTGGCGCTGCTACTATTCCAACACAGATGCCATTATCTATGTGGTTGATTCAGCCGATCGAGATAGGATTGGGATTTCCAAAGATGAACTACTATACATGTTAAGGGTGAGACACTGTAATACTTACCTCTCCTACAGGACTCCATTAGATTTTGCCTTATCAGGTGACATTCATTGTGGCTGTCTCTCAATTGCCAAAAGGGTTTATACTGAGGCAAGAAATGCCCAACACTTGAATACTACTTGCATCTGCACTCATAGCAAAAGGTTCAAATTGTTTAATGATAGCAGTGCAGGGACTCTGCAACTGTAAGCGGAACAAAAGAGCAATGGTTCAAACCATCAACTAGCTTTTGTCAATATCTACCTCAGTTACCAGATACTGCATATCCACAACACAGTGTAATACACATGCCAGTGGTAGGTCCAATATTAGTGTGGGTTCTATTTCTGTTTATAGGGTATGCATTGTCAAATAATTTTTGATAACGCTGCCTGAATTTTGAACCAATCGCATATCTTAGACAATACGTTCATCTATTTCTTTCTTCTGGAGCACTGAGTGCCGGGTAGCATTATGTAGTAGTATCATGCCCACTATTATCCCCCGATTTGACTTTGTCTTCAAAATTTAACTAAATCATCTCAAATGCTGCAATGTTACATGTTGTGGGAAATTTGGAAGGAAATGCTTTAATTAAGTTTGAGTTAGCTGAAAAAAACATTTTAACAATTTTGTCTATTTCATGTCTTCTAATATATTTTTAAGCTAGAGCTTAACTGATGGGTGTGGCTATTTGGGTGAGATAGTGATAAAGTGCCTACTCACCATAGTAAAAAGAGGCTTAAATTTTCTTCTATGAAGGGTTATGAATCATAATTGAAAGTTGAAACTCAATTTATTAAATAAAGTATAAAAATATCTGAAATTTGCTCAAAATAGAGATCAAAAGTTTTCAGAAACTGCTCACTATGCTTATATTTTATACAATCACAAGTATAGCACCTGGTTTCTGGATGATATACCTTTTTCAGTAGATGAGGTTAAGATTGTGTATCCTCTTAAGCAAAATAGCTGTAAAGTGTTTACTACTATAGCTCTCTAATACCTTCTCGTTTGGTTCACAGGAAGATGAGCTGCAGGGAGCCATTTTAGTAGTTCTAGCCAACAAGCAAGATATAGAAGGCTCTTTAAGTGTGGCAGAAGTTCACCAAGCATTAGGATTGGATGCTTTGAAAAATCGGACTTTTCAAATATTTAAGACTTCCGCTACTAAAGGTGAAGGCTTAGATTCGGCTATGGACTGGCTATCCAATGCTCTACAGAACAGAAAATGATCAAATTCCATCAATCACTGCCGCTTAATCAACAAGTTTGTGTACGTTGCCTCATGATGTCGAAGGCAAGACTGGTCGAGATCGATGCTGTATTCACTCACGCTATGTTAGCCTGAGTCTGTGCATTTTATTAGAGGTGGTGTTTCTGTTGTTAATTGTCTTTTTAACTCTATATATCATTTTAAAACATTAATTTACTTCTTTTTTGGATTTAATTCAACTCTATAATTAATGAAGAAGTGATACTTACCCTATCTTTTTTGGTATACATCAGTCTTCAATTTGTACCATTAGAATTGATATATTTACCCTGGAGCATTTTTCTTTGAAGAGTATTTTGTGTTTTTGTTGGATGATGTTTATGTGAAATCCAGTTCAATAGGTATAAAATGTTTGAAGTAGAATACACTCATGTGCTTGAGAGTCACTACTATTATCTGGCCAAGCCAAATTTGATTTAGCCTTGCCTACTTTGTACATTCACAATCAATATCATTATTCATGAATAAATGAGATAATTGGGAATAAAAATGTTTTATCGAGTAGGTACCTTTTTCATTCTTTCCTCGAGGTTATGGGCAATTATGCGATTTGATGGGGAATGGTGTCGGATACTTCTTAAATAATAATTCCCGACAATCAGACCCACAATTCTAAAATAAAGTATTTTTAATTAATTCTCTTGCACTATTTTGCACAATTTGCTGCTTGTATCTTGCAGTTGCCTGAAAAAGCCATTATCTGCTGCTAGGTGCTTTCATAATCTGGATTTCCAATGCAAATTAAGTACTAACAAGTGGGATACTGATTGCGGTTGAAAATTGTTGAGTGAAATAATCACTCTGGACTGTAAAATGCAAAACTGTGTATGGCATGTTTACATGTATGACAGCACAATTTCTACAAAAATGTCTCCTTAAAAATGACATTCCGTTTTTACATGATGTTTAGGCTTAGGCTAGTTTGCCCGGCAAAACGTCGGGCAAATGGTCCGTTAGTGGGGCTACCAATCTCTTATACACAGAGGACATAAGCACCTAGCACCATCCACTACCGGGTCTGGAAACCAATATCAATGACATTCAAAAATACATACGAAAATAGAACATTTCACAGATCTAGTATGAGATGAGATATCATTGGTCCAATTACACAAGTTACAAAAATTAATACCCCGAGATGGTTTTAGAGATTTCTACTAAGTCTTGGCTCAGTTTGCCATTTCCATAATATGTTAAAAGTGAGGAAAATCATGTCTGGTGTGTAATATAGTTACTTTGGTCATATGTGAAGTTACATTCAGAATCACTTGTGCAAAGCACCATAGAGGCACGGTATTTAAATCACCTTTCGGAACAACTCCCAAAAATTGACTGTAGCACAAATAAACGAGGGGAAAAGAAAAAATTACTAGCGTGAAAAGTACAAATGAACAATAAAGTTTTATAATTTATTAAATAATGGAGATTGTTCTCAGTCGTGCCAGGCCGGATCGGCAGATTTGTCAGGGTGTAAGCAAGAATA
>LVVV01432296.1:0-15972 GCA_001676325.1 Amphinemura sulcicollis
TTAGATTTTGATCTTGAAAGTGTTAAAAACCTCATAGCTCTGTGTCATCTGGTCTTTGCACAAGAAGTATTTCTGTTTGTGATGTTTTCATACAAAACACTCTTAAGAGAGCTTACAAAGGTGGGTATCTGCGTAGTCAGGAGGAACTCGGCAGCGTCCTTGACTAGCTGCCGCTCCTTCTTCAGTCGACTTCCGCTGGAGTCGTCCACGTGGAGTACGCTCGGGGAGTAGACGTCGGGGTTGAACCGCACGTCAAACTCAGTATCCTTCAGCGAGCCGACTGCTGCCGCCGCCTTGCGCACAATCTCTTTGGTGCTCTCCTCCACTGCAAAGCAATGTCAACCGTCAGAACAAGCTGGAACATCCACATACAAATAAGCAACTTACAAGGGTAAAATTGGTCTTAAAAACAAGAAGATTGTGCTCTCTGAAGGAATTGAAATTTGTTATAGTATCATTCATTGAATATATGCACCAAATTTAAGTTAATTGAGGCATAATGTTAGCACTTTCAGGCTTTTCATAAGCAGACTTGCAAAACTTGTTGTGGATACAGAACATAACTAGTAACTACATAATTACAATTTGCAATTCACCATCCTAAATAATTAATGAATTGCAAATCCAACTTAACTACCAACAAATGTTGATATTCTGATATTCACCTCAGATCCGATAGATAGTTGACAAATTAAAAAGAGACACAACTCTTGAAAAAAACTAACTCAAACTAGTGCTGAGTTTAGGTAAAGTAGACATGAGTCTTAAAAATCTTAGACACAACTCTTAGTTACAATTGCTCTCATAACTTACAATCATTCTTCTCTCCATTGGCAAACGAGTCAGTAATGCTCTCAACAATCTTCTTTGCCTCGTCAGCCTCCATCTCTTTCTCAGGCACTTCAGTTTCCGCTTCCTTCTTGCCCTCCTCCGCATCCCCCTCAGCTGTCTTCTCAACATCCTCCTCCTTGTGCTCCTTTTCTGTGATCTGCTGCAGCTCCTTGCCCTTGGCGGCGCTGGCAGCGGCCGCTGCACGGTCCTTCTGCTTCTTCACGCCAAGCTGTTGCAGGTGGAAAGCGGCGTACTTGATGAACATCATGTAGCGCGACTCGACAAACGAGTCAATCAGTTCTTGCCGGAGACAGCACAGCTTGTGCTTGTGCTCGACAGGGAAGCCCAGAGCTTGGATCTCCTTGCTCAGCTCCTCACCCTCCACTGCAGGCACAGAGAACATCGGCGTGATAGCATGATTGGCATCGTGCATAGGGATCCAGAAATGTAGCAAGTGTGCAATATGTTGGAAACAATTTTCTAGCATTAAAAATTCAATACATCGGCAGAAAATTTTGTAGGTAACTAGTACCTACTTTGAAAAGCTGGAAAAATTCTAAATGGTTCACTTCCAAAACAGACTTTTAGAGCAAGCACACTTCAAAAACCGTTGTCATTTCCATTTGAAAGAAGTTGCATTTTATATTTCAGTTGTTTATTATTTGACCCCGAGAGTACGACTTACGTTTTAAAAAGTTCACATCTGGAGGGAAGGTCCGCAAGAGATCCAGTATATAATGCCGGCCATCGTTTCCGATGATCCCTTTGCACTCGACGGACGAGCACAGTTCCACCTCCTCCTGCTTGTCGTTGAACACTTTGTGTGGCACAATTTTAAGTTGCTGGCCGGCTTTGTTTAGCTGCAATAAAAATAACCATCATGTTACAAAAATAAATGCTTGTTGGCAGTGAACCTTCCTAATTGTTATGTGAATCGTATTTGAGTGTCAGTCAGTTTTGGGCATGTTTGTTGGATTAGTTATATTTGACTCTGACACTTACCAACTCCAGATACTTGGGATGGGAGATGACAGTCTTTCCAAAGTCGATGGAGCCGTACACAACGGACTGCTCCTGCTCTCGCTCGAGTATCCCGGGAATGATGGACTGAGCGGTGACTCGGTACCCGCGGTAGTCGATGACCACCGTACCGAGGGTGTAGAGGCCCTGCAGGTCGACGGCGCTGTACACCCGTACGCCTTGCAAGTCATTGCGCTGGAAATACAACATAATGTAACCACTACCGAGCTTTGATTTCGCTTAGAGTAGAAGATTGTTGGCCACACTGCTAGGATTCCGCCGTGATTCTAAAAGTAGGAGCAGCAAACTTACGGGGTAATTTCAGAGCCTGGAAACTGTTCCACAGCAATAATTTGTGATACCAAATTGTAATTTGCAAGCCCAGAGTAATATTGTAGACCATGGTCCAATATTGAGATTCCTAGTTAATTAGCCAAATTGAAAAATGTGCTGACTTTTTGTCAAGATAATTGCTTACTTTGGCTGTACTAATTTATGGAATCAAAGGAACCTCATAGGCAATTCTCACCGGAGCTACGAAGGCAGCCGCGTCCCCGCCAAGCTCCTTGTAATGGTCCCGCACGTCGAAGCCGAGCGAGAAGAAGATGTTGTTCCAGATGAACATCTGCATCTTCGACTCCTCGCCTGGATTGATGGCCATGACGTTGCCGTCAATGACGGCCATGGCGCCACGCGTGGCAGCCGCCACAAAGTCGCTGTGCACCTGTGAGCACAAGAAGGATGACATTGAGTTTTGGTACACATACGGGAAACTTACACCAAGTTTCTGAATAAATTGAATATCTACTTGAAGGGACTTCCATTGAAACAATATGTGTACAAATATGAAGCTAGTACTCAAGGCCTCAAGGCTACATGAGCCTCACTCTGTGCACTGTAAATTACAAATCCAACAGAACTGACAAATTTTAACGCAAAATAGTAAAATGCTATTTTTTCTCCAAAGAACCTGGATACCAGTGAAATGTGGAACCCATCAGGCGTTGATCGTCATCATTAAATGTTATTTAATAATTATTAAATTAATTAAATTATAATATTTTAATTAAAATTTTTCAAGAGGAGGCGGCAACCTTGCTAATCTAACCGAAGTAACATCTGGAATGCCAGTATTTTAGCACAAAGAAATGTACCTTGAAGATGGCGCGTTCACGCAGCAGCCGCTCGGGCAGGTTCTTGCGGGGCAGCTCGCGTGTTGTCTGCAGCTCCTCGTTCCAGTCGCGCGTCTGCCCCGGGATGTGCTCTTCGTACCCCAGCTTTGACGAGAACGCTGCCAGGTACAAGCATAGTGTCAGGAATCGGGCACGGCATGAGACAAGGGCCTTCTGCAATTCTGTAGAACTTGCCAACGCCTTTTGGCTGTTTTCATCGCTATTTTACTGATTCTTGGATATTAATACCCTTCATGGTTGCATGAAGAGGGTTAATAATACGCAAGCATTTTTCTCCCGAGGGATTGGTCTGCGACTCCGCTTAGCTATAAGGGTGGCCATCTGTCTTCCCTATTTCATACTGACGAAGGCAGACGCCGAAACGTTTTGCTCCATCTACAGGTACTGTCACAGCCCAATTTTCTTTTTTTCACGATAAGCTCCGTTTCCTTTCTCTTTCCAACTTTCATTATATCCAGCCATTTGGCACATTTTCCTTAATTACTTTACTTTCATAGATATGAAACAAATTTTTGTAATTGTATTGTACCCAGCAAACCCATTCATGGGATCTAACAAATATTTCCGTTAATCTTGATTCTGCAGTTTGATCCCATTTTTAGCTGAGATTTATTAAAACCAGCTGGACACTTCTTCCCTACCATAATTTATTCCATTGCAACGACATATTAAACACCTAACCATGAGTAACGTTCATAGCCGTTCCCGTTCCCCCCACTTTGTCAAGCAGTCCCACACTGCGCTGTCCACACTTTTGACATAAGAAACACCGCAGCCACCCCACTTGCTATTGGCAGGTTATATTTCTCGACTAGACAATGGCAGTAAACTCACTGTCCTCTGCGCGGATGGCGTCGATGGTGTGCTCCAGCATGGGCGCGCTCCAAGCGTACACCTGGTAGGGAGTGGCTACACGCTCGAACGGGTGTCGCTGCGTGCGCTTCTTCTGCAGCACTGCAAACGACCGCTTGAACGCTGGACTGATCTGGTTCAGCAGCTCCGTTAGTGAGTGGCACAGGTGGCTGGGTGTCGCCGGTTTCGGGTTGAAATCCTCCTCAGACGATTGGTTTACGAAGAAGCCCCGCGTGCACGCTGTGATGTGGTAGTGCTTCTCCTCAAGGGTCACCACGTACAGGTACATGAGATCGCCGTGCATCTTGCGGAAGCCGGGAGGTGGGTTCCAGCCGGAGGTAGTCAGCACCTGCCACCAAGGTTCGAGTTACAGGTAACAGGCAATGGGACATTGAACATTACTGTTCATTGTGGGCATTTGGTGGGGGTACGGACAGCAGTCACTGACCTTGATGCTCTGCGGGCCTTTCTGTTCCTTGGCCTGTGGCTGGAGCGGGAGCAGCGGCCGCTCTCGGCTGCCTGGCATTATGTAGTCCGGCGGAGTGCAGTCCACGCTCTCCGGCCGAGTCTTTTTCTTCTCTGAAACAGCAAATGCACAGCTTTCACATTCATTTCCTAAACAAGCAATTCTGAAGAAAGGAACAAGCATTTTCTGAGGATAGATTGGTTTCCTCACATAAAAGTAAAGATCTTGGAAGGATTATTAAGCCAACAAACAAAAAATTAAATGCTGAAGTGAAATGCCTAGTTCTTATCTTGTCTTCACTTTTCATTGTTTATCATGACAGTCAGAAACGCCAAAAAAAGGCCACTTTTAGTTGTACCAGGTGTACCTAAACAAAGTAGGTATGTAAAAGAATAAGCTGTTAAAGCTGCTCCTCCTGGTTCTGTTCGATGCTGCCAAACGGTTTCTAATCCTTCCGCTCAATACATGGATCGCCGCTCACCTAGGATATCGCCCTGCGTGACCACGTTAAGGAACGACAATGAGCTGCACTCGACACCGTTGTACGAGTCAGCAGGATCCAGCGACTTGAGCAGGTCGCGCACGTGCCGCACGTGTATCCGCGCCTCGCGCATCGTGTACGGCTCCTCCACAATCTTGATGATGGACGCCTCTTTCAGCCCGTCGATGTTCTTCAGCTCGGCAAAGTTGTCCAGCGGCACGCCTTCCAGCTGCAGTGAGAAGCACGTCCGGTGGCAAGTGTCCTCGCGGTCCATCAGCAGCTGGTGGATTTCCTGCACTAGCTCCATGCTCGACACTTGTATGTCGAACGGCTCCGTGCCCGGACTCACGATCTTCACAGTGAAACCCATGTCCTGAATGAACACCACCTCCTGTTCCTCTTTCTTTTCTTCTCCCTTGGCAAGGTCACCACTGCCCGAAGTGTCTTCCACTTTGTTCGCGTCGGCATGGCCGTTGACAAGCGAGGCGGCGCCGTTTGTTGTGATTTTGTCGGTGTTCGTCGTGGCTTTGTCGTCTGCGTGGCCGTTGGTCAGCGGCGGCGACTCGTCTGCGCCGTCTACGACCTTCATTTCGCTGGCTACGTCGGCAGCCGGGCTGGAACCACCTGCGCAATAGAACGTGTGGCATTAGCGACAGATGAGGACAAGGTAGACTCTCGAAAAGTCATTCAAGTGTGAACCGAAAAAAATGTTCTCAAAGTCGCCTTGAAACTGGCATTTCCACTCTATATTTTGCCGATCCCGACAGTAAGAGATAGTCCCTCTAACCAAAGCAACTAGCTGCTATAATTCTCAGTACCTACTGCTAAGCTGCTCAGCAGCAACAAATAACCCCCTAGGTAACAGCATCAGTGCTTCTCAATGATAAAAAATACTTTGGTTCCAGCCACCTTTGCAATTGTTTGCATATTAGATACCTGCGATCAGTAAAATATCAACATTTGCCACTGATCGGACTGTTCTAAGAATGCTGTCTATTCCATGTCAAAACTATCTAGTACTCCAATGACTGCTAGTTTGTTCACCTCTATTTGTTGATTAACAGTCTCAAAACAGGTTTGCCATTGATTGCGATAGTTTTTGCAGTGCAGTAGGCAAAGCATGTATCACCTATTAAACACCAGTAAAATTTCCCACGTGTCCCCATGCATGCTATTTTCTATAATCTATGGTATAATATTTACTGCACGCGCATCATAGAGCTCGTTAATTAAAAAGACACTCTTTTTGGGTTTGACTATGATTTTGTGAGTAGCACTACACTGGTTAACTAATGTTGGAAAACGCTGGCAACATTCCGAGTGTAATAGGCGCCTTCCACCAGAGAATAGACGATCGCATGAAACAAATTTCATCATCGTCAGCATAGTAACGAGCATCATAAGTAATTAGTAATTACTCAGATAGCTCGGTACACTGGTAAATTGCGGGATGTGAGCATGCTCACGCACCTATTATGCAGCTACTAATATAGTTCCCAGGGGGTAGGTACAACAATATTATTATCTGTGCGACTTCGACGGGATGTGCAATGCTTTCGATCGCGACAGCAAAGGTCAGGGCCAGACGACCCTGCTTCCGTTGCTCTGTCTCGCCCTGTGGGGGCCAGGGGTGCGGCTGGGGCGATCCGGGGGGGTTGGCGACGACGATGACGACGGCGGCGGCGGCGGCGGGGCACCACGTGTTTGCCAGGCAAAGGGAGGATTGAGAATTGGTTTCGTTCGACGCGCTTATTAGCTAAGTGGTGATTACTTACAACAGTATAGTTCACTTCCAATTTCCACGTCTAGCAATCGCATTCGGTCTGCAATCGAATTGCCAGCCTATCAGATCGACAACCCTTTCTTTACTAAAGTTGGTAAAATTAGAGGCGTATGGCTTCAAAAAGACGTCCGAATATACCTCAGCAGCCAGAAGCGTAAAATCGCCCAATAATTCCTACGATTATCCACGACCAATCAATATTATATTTCTAACATAGAGGGACTCTCAGAGCACGCGAAGACATAAAGGGCACCCTGTTCGAGAGAGGGCTATATGTCGTGAATTATAAATTGAAATGCGTCACACTATCTATCAATTTTCGGAGGAGTTTTTTCCGAACTACTGAGATACGAAATTCTTGTACAAGCAACCTCTCGCAATTTGTGATCACCGCATTTGATTGCACTCTCAAATAGCTGCCAAAGCAATTACGCATTAGCAGCAGCAGCAGCACTGCACTATGTTCTAGTGCAGAGTGCATGATATTTGGAGTAGCTACTGGGAAGGTATTTCCTATTTTTGCCTTGGAAGATGGCCACGACAAAGCCCAGATGCTTGCGACTCCTCAGCGGCGGCCATTCCAAGGGTCGTTTGCATCAGCAATTCACCGAGCTGTGGCTCACCGTCGCTTCGGACATGGATGGAGGCAAGGCCCCTATCGCAATGTGCTCAATGTGAACGTACTGCCTGTCTGTCGGTCAAAACTCAAAAGGTACCAACAGCGGCGGTCGACTGAATAGCGTGCTTGGCCAATTAGCACTCTACTAATCGGTTACCAATGAAGATGTGTCGTCCCACACACACATGCAAGAAGTAGAAGACCCTCGTGGTGTCGGCGTACTATAAAATATGCAAATGTGAAAAGTAGCCGACTAAGATCGATTGTCTATAACGCATTGCGGAGCGATCAGATCACAGTATGATACGCCAATAAACACTGTTATCAAGTAAGGTGGTGCTGGTGTTATTTGTTTACCTATTAAATTGATAAAAGCTTATTTAGAAAAACAGTGATGATCGATCATATTTGATTGCAACAAACACACCTTTAAATAAAAGGAGACATAAGACTTTCAATCTTTTGAAGCCGCCGTAAGATCAAACAAATCCAGAACAAATCAAGGACAACAAATCAATCAGATTTGAAGTAGGTACTAGCGGTACAGAATTTCCTCGGTAGTGCGATTTGACGTGGTTTTGCAAGCGTATCAGGATCAAGTTCGTTGCCGACATTGCTTATGATATCCTCGTGTCGACAGGTCAGGTGGTGTTCCGTTGATATCATGTCGGTTGCCTCTATTTTAGTATGTTCACTACCGGTATTTGACAAGACATAAAATTCGCCGGTAGCTAAGCTGGTCGGTTGGACTCGCTCTAGTTTCTATCAACCAGTATGACCGTCTTGTCTCGTTCGTTAGCATGCCAGCCATGTGTCGCGACTCGTGAACGGTATCACAATTCCACTCCGACACAGAAGGAAAAACCTTTGCACGGAATGCTCGTTGCTCTAAGGTCGGCGCAGTAAAGAGCACGCGGCTACAAGAGAATATCGTGGTGTGCATTTACATGACAACACAAGAGGAAGGCTCACAGCTCATGATTACAGACGTTTGCTTGTATTGTATAGTCAGTAAATAGCTCTCTTGTTTCCAAACTTCGGCTTCTTTAAAAATACCAGCTACGGAAGGATGGATAATGTATTACACCGGGGCCACCAGCGTGACATCGTCACCCCGTCGTTTTATTATTGGGGAACAAACAAAAGCAAGCACGAAGCTCGCGAGTGCCGGTGTCGCTACGCAGGTGGAGATGCGGTCGGAAATGCATGAGAAACAGGGTGTCCTATCGAACTCTGGAACGCAAAACGCAGGCAGGTACCCCACTATCACTGTATCAATAGACACTAAAGTCTGCTGGCATCACTTCAGTTTTGCGACTAACAGCTATAGTGAGACACACTGATTGGGGCACAACTATAGCATTAGTGATAAAGAAATCAACCGAATGCGATAATAATTTCAAGAAATCAAGTCAAATAAGAGACGGAAAGATAAGATAATAAATCCTTGATGTGCATAAGGCATGATCATCCATGACCTCCTAAATAACTCGGCATGAAAACGCAGACACCATGCAAAAAGGATAGATTAGGTACTACCCGCAACACCCGTGACATTCATTCACAACGCGACATCGTATTCAAACTCAAAGCTCTACGATTGTACTACAGCAACCGCGCTTTCTCAGACAAATTTCTATTTACCGTGGATTCTCTGAAACGACCTCCAGAGATTTCACTAATTAGTATTTTCGTCAACGGCCGATGGCAACAGTGAACGCAAGTCCCATTAACATCACGTCGTAGTAGCAATAAAATCACAATTACTACAAACTGCACTTGATTAACGGAGGGTCGTTTTTTCCCCGACGCGATTTATGAACGGCAACTAACGGCCGTGGGGCGTCGCAAGGCGTCCGCGGTGAGCACGGGGAATGCGTCGTCGACCGAGCATGGCGCAGAGGCACGGCGAAGGACTGAGACGCAACACTGCACTGGGGAAACGAAGCCGGCCGGCCGGTGCCAATGGAGACGCCGACGGTATGGGACGATCACGCGGTATGGAAAAGATGGGCGAAGATTACAAGCATGCCACGGCCTGCGGGGCCCCCACCGACGACGCCGCCGCCGCCGCGAGCACGTGGTCCGACAGTCTCCACCTTGTCGACGACGAGCTATTCTTGGCCGGGAACAGTTGAAACACATGCGATTTTAGCCAAGTTAAATAGAACAATTCGACGGCGATGTTAGAGAATATAATATTTTTATCTTCCCGAAAAGCGATTCATGGGTGTGTGTTCGGTATAGGCGGTTTCTCCACGAGTAAATTTTCCCCATCCATCTGAAGGGTTGCACCGGGGACCAAAGGTACCAACTAGAAAGACTAATTAAACGCATCGATCTGGAATGATAAACAATTCGTTTTCGATTTGGCACAAGCTCAACGAATAGTGAATACCATTCGCATGTCGCTGGCAAAGTGATTTAGAATTTAAAACCATGCAAATATGGACGACGAACGGATATCGCCAAAGAGAACTGAATAGAAAATGTTCACAGATACTCTGATCGCGTCCCTGGAGCATGGAGATGACCCGGCAAGGAGACATATTGATCGCTAGATTAAACCACTATAATATCACAGCTGACTTTGAGGTCATCAATTAAGAAGACTTAACTAATCGCCTTCGTCGGTGACCTCTCGTGACGCACGCATCAGATGTGTCCATCAATAGGAGAGTGTGGAATCAATCAAACAATCGCCGATCAATCAGTTTCACGCACTATGTTTCGCTACCTTGATTGTTGAATTTAGACAGACAGTGGACAGAAGCAACCAGAAAGTAAACCAGAAGTAAACAAAACTGTCTAAGCTCGATAGTAAATATTGCGAGCTGCCGAAAATGACAGAAATTATGCACCTATTGTCAGTCAAGGCCGACAATGCATGAACTTTAATCGAGTGTTATACTTTTACAATATATAGAATATAATACACACACATTATATTTCTACTCTGTAGCTCGGAGTGTCAAACATGTTTTACTAGAAGAAGTCACGTCCTTCATACTATTTTTCCTGGCTGTTCTTTGGGCAACATCCTTGAAAGCGAATCAGTTGTCGTGTCGATTGTCGAGTCGGGCAACAATGAGGTATAGTAGCAGAGTAGCGGAGTTGGAAGTTGCAGAAAGTGCGAGCATCAAGCAATCTGCTGATCTGAGATAGATGATCAAACCGTTGACGCAATAACGGCCCGCACCGAGGCGCAAAGCGTATGGGAACGGTGGAGTGAGTCTTCTCTACCATTGTTGTTAGGCACTTTGAATGATACAAGTGATTGGCTTGATGCCATTGGCAAAAGGTCTTAGCACATCTTGCATAGGTCAATGGTGCACTCTTAATTAACAAGGTGTACCTATTCAGAATCTCATTCGATTCACTTTGTTCTTTTGTCTAAAAGGTATTATATTCTTGTCATTGTTTCGGATACGAAATCTTGTACAAAATGTAGGTACAACAGATCAGCTCTGCTGATACCATTGTTCATTTGCTGTGTGACATAAATGTGGAAGCGAGCATAGTGGCTTGTGTTAATCTTTTATTGCTGTTCTAAACTTCGGTGCTATTGATTCGACAGGTGACTATATCTGGTAGGTACTCCGCGTTTACCAGCAAGGATTTGTGGTTGATTACAGCAGCAATCATTAAATGACAAAGCCATTTCCAGTTGATTGACCACTTTTCAACGACTGTTTCGATGTCGGTTGGTTACTACTTGATCTGCGAAAGACTCATCTTATTTTCCTAGTGCCATTGCAACGCACCAATGCTAAAATGCACAACAATCTACTTGGTAGCTAACAAGGTTTAATGTATCAATTATAATTAAGCACTCCACTAACAACATGACCGCAAGCAGAAGAAGGTCAGCGTTCTATAATTGACACCCTGGCGTAAAGATATATTCGCTCTACTCTTCTCTTTCGAAAAAGTATTATGTTTTTAAGTTGATCATTGGAAGCAATTTATGAACAGTTTGTGTCGAAGTATGCTTATGTAATCTTTGATCATTACTAGCCTGAAGAAAGATGTAATTGAATGATTACTTACAACCTAATTCTACGACACGATGTGCTTCTTGTGTTTTAAGAATGTAGAGAAAAAATGAAATCAATTGTAGAATGGGTGTCCATGAAGTTAGAATCAATGATAGAACAGTGATTATTTGATTAAAAACACCACCCATCATATCACAATAATGTTCTATACTTATTAGGTTTTCTGAAGACCGATTGTATAATTTATATGCAATGTAAACCCCATTAATTTGACATTTCTCTGCCTACGCTTTGGAAGTGATATAAACAAGTGATTTCGAATCTAGAGAAGTTACATGATAGCCACCAAACACTGTAAAATATAACCTTCCACCCTATTGCTAAACTTCCCAGCTACAATTTCGATTTCTTTAAAATATAATCAATCAAACCTTTATGACAGTTAGAAGTGATAGATATCAGTTACTCTGTGGTGCTAGGTGAGCCTAGAAATTATGATGCAATTATTCCGGAACACTTGACAAACATTGTGGCCTTGCTAGTATAATTACGACGGTAAGAAGGAACGTCTTTCTTACCCACCACAACAATAACATCTAACGATGTGTATCTCCAAAGGTACAATTACATTTTACAAACCACAGCGCTCACGTGTGTAATGCCATACCCCCCTCCACCCTATGTCTGCAATAGAGAGAACCAAAGTACAAGAATCGACGACCACCGCTGATGATAGAAATGATATTTGTTGCCCAAGAACGCAAAGTCTATTCAATGAATTTCCGAGAGGCTGAACTCAGTTTGGATTCGGTGGTCATGAAAACAAGCGCATTCTTACACCAGACCAATTCCAGACAGTCAGTCACTCTTTCTATTGATCCCACAATAGGCACTACCTTGCCGCATGTACACTTTCAAAGGGAGATTTAAAGGGCATAGTCTATCGAATGCGGAGACCATTAAACGACATTCGATGATTCTACGCGGTCATCGATAACCTATGTCAAAATCACATTGCGATGCCTTCTTTTCATTTAAGCTATCTTCAAAGCCCGTAAAATCGACTGACGAGCATGGTGATTTTTCTTACGTAATCTAGGTAGCATTGGCAATGGTGTCTGGGTACGAATGTTGCACCCTATTTAGTATCATTTTTAGGTCCTCTCACCTTTATTAGTGGCTGGTGTGTTTGCTTCCGAATCTTCATTGGTGCCATTATGTCCGTCTGTTCCATTAATACCATTTTCAGAAGCACTATCCACTTGAGAACCAAGAGCCATAATCACCACCAGCTAAACGTTTAGAGCGGACTGCGCGGTGCACGTGTGTTCGAGATATCCGAAGCAAGAGTGGCTGTGATTGGTTCTTTCTGTCGGAGTGATACTTCGGAAGAATAATACGTGCAACATAAATTATAACCACGTAAAGAACATGCACTAAGAATTGAATCGCACTCTGAAAATATGTTGTAAATTCTCTTCAAACTAATGATTGTGAGATTAAATACTTTGAATGGTAAGCATTCAAAGTTGCACTACTTGCGGCCTGTTCTGGTGTGGGCGGGGATATTTTACATTCCGAAATACCAACTGCAAAAGTAGACCGCACAAAAAATGTCAGTAGCGCCAACCTTTCATATGGTTGACATAATACCTGCACGAGAGTTTAGAATTTAAAAATGTACGGTGACAAAATTTATAGTGAAAGGCTGAAACCGATAAAAAAGAAGATCAAGTCTGTGATAGTACGCCCTTCAACAACCTATCGTAGTGAATTGACAAAGGCGAATTCTTTAGAGGTACTGGAAAATTAACACTAACCTCACTCACCTTACACCACTGCTTACACAATATCCAGGGTTCTTATTTAATGACAATATTTAGGAGAAACCCAGTTCTCATTTAGTGTTGTTAAGTGTACTTGCCAATTTTTAACAAGAAATTTGGGCGCTTTGAAAATCTAACTTTTTCCTGTAAAATATCTGAATGTACCTATTTCAAGCTTACTGACATAACGTTCATCACCAGAGAGTTTTCCCCTCTCATATCAATGCAAAATTGGGAATCATGTATGTAATGAATGACCACAATAAACAAAACTCAAACTCAAACTAAAACTTATCCTGATATATAAGCTAGTAGTCATCTTGATTACATCAAAAGTTCCTGCCATGAGTTTTCATGTCGTGCTGCAGTGTACCAAGCTTTATAGGTGCATGGTCTCCTTCTCTTTTCAGGATGCGCTTATTGACGTCGCCTGTGAGCTAGAGAGTTTCCATATTGGTATCATCAATAAAGCTTTGATGATAAGCCCCTTTGTGCATGAAACAACGCTTGGCCCAGAAGTAGAGACCAATCATCAAGCAGTTGAATCTGAGTTTTATGAAAAAGCCACACCTTCTAGTGAAACCCATGTCTCCCAAACAACTTCTAGAAAGCTTGATTACAAAGAAGGACACCTAAGTAAACCATCTTTGGACGTATATATTGCAAGAGAAACGCCAAGAAGATGTGATAAGCTCCTATTCGAACTAGAGCAGCAACGTCGGCGTGGTCTCACTAAATCAATCAATGAAAGGCTAAGTACTACTGTAAAATCATATAGAGCTGCCCAAGATTCAAGATTGGGCCCCCGGATGAAAGCGGACCTTCGTGCACATCTTGATCACACGAGAGCCTTGCAAGATGCTGAAGTGAAAGCTGCAGAAGTGCAGTATAAACAAGGAGAGTTGTTAGTACAACAACAAAAGCAGCAATATGAGAGAGAGAAAGCCGCTCAGTTTGCAGAAAAAGTTCAACGTGAACAAGAAGACCAGAAAATGTTATTGGAATTCAAACAAAATGAAAAGGAATTTCGTCAAAGATACCAATTCCTATCAGAAAGCCTAAAGTAAGTTCATCCGGCAAGGCTGTCAAATACGTTGTGTCAGGATAATGTTTGATCCACCCCAATCTTCCTATCATCTTTTACTTGTTTTACTCTTCAGGTGCTGCTCTGACAAGCAAGCTTTGTTTGCATCCAATACATCCAGCTTTTCTACCATAAAAAGCTTGGATGATGGAATGACTCAACTTACAACTCAAATTTTGGTGAGCCTCAATTAAACATGTGTTTTGTTCAGACCACCAGAGAATTGTGTTCCTAATAATTTTTTTACTTAGTAGGTACCTACTGTTGTATTCTAAAATAGGTAGTAGCACTGAGAAGTTTTCTTTCTCTGGGAAGCTAATTGGTCGCTATTAATGTAAAACAGGCTGGCGAAATGAACCACTTAGTCCTTCAAAAAGCATCTGCAATAGTCCGACAATTTGAAACATATTCAAAAATTCTACAAGAAGAGATAAAAAAAGTAAACAGGAATGTATTAGAAAAAGAGAAAGAAAAAATTGCTCAACAACAGAGGGAGAAAGCAGCACAAGAACTCCTGGAAAAAGAAGCTGCTACTGCCGCTGCTGCCAACGCTGCTGCCACTGCTGCTGCTGCTGCTGCCGCTGCTGCTGCTGCTGCTGCTGCAGCCAAGGCGGTTGAGGAGGCTGCCCAACAGCAACAATTGCTGCCTTCAAAGGAGCCCAAAGTGATGGAAGAACTGCCACCTTCCCCTGCCCAGCCTGCTAATACCCAACATTCTAAGAAAATAAATCTTGGATATCTGGAGGGCTGTGTGGATGCGTCATCTTTTCAAGCATACAAAGGACTTAAGACATATTTGACCGAATTCCAGTCATCGTTTAATCAGCTTTCCCATGATCCTCAGTACAAGGATTTCACATTCAATTGCAAGAAAGCTGTCAATATTCCTGTGAATGCAATTGGCGATCAAAGCGGGGAACATCTGCTTGACAAATTCCATCGACTCTCGACCCTGCTGAAAGGCGGGACTGTGCACCTAAGTGATGTCCCCTTTCGTGCTACTGGACATCCTCAGGGGATCCATTTTTGCATGGACTTGCTTGCTAGCAAACTTGTTGTGAGTGTCCGATTTTCCTGCCATTTACAATAAGTCAAAACACCATCCCTTTTAGTACTATTTTGTTTTTCTTTGTAATCCCTTGTGATTTCAGGATCAAGGAAAAACCACAGTCTCCAGTAGAGCCGAAACTGCTTTTCCTATAGCAGCCATAATTGTGGCGTTATGGGTGGAGATACCGGCATTCGGCCAAGTAATCCAAGCGCATTTTTTCAAAGCTTGCCCATATCTGGTTCCGATTTTCTTCCCGCAAGTTGAGGGCCAATCTGATGAAGAGTACTGGAAATCTCGCGGATATCAATTTGAGAACGGAAGGCCAGAAAAAGAAGCTACGTTTGTGAAGAAGATGAGTGGGATCATGCAGCTCTATGCTGCTGTGATAGTTTCGAACGTTCGCAGGCAACAGCGTGCTCCTCACCCTCTTGGCATGGCAGAGGGATGGCGCTGGATCACTTGCATGATCAACATCGGTACATATTTACGTTTTGTGCCGCCATCTGCACTAAACAGTAGATGCTTTAAAGTGCAAGTGAAAACCTGCTTGCACCATTTGTCTTAACTTAACCTTAATTTTGCTCTAGCTCCGCAACCTGCTATTTCGGCAACACTTCTGCTAACTTTCTTGGAGGTGACTGGAAATGCCATGTTAGCTACATACCAACATCAGTTCCAGAAGGTTCTGCACCTCATTTGCAAGGACTACTTACTGAAAATGAAAGCGGTGAGTTTTGTACAGTAAAGATATTAAAGGAGGTCTCCGAA
>LVVV01432297.1:0-16093 GCA_001676325.1 Amphinemura sulcicollis
CATTCCACGCCAAGTGCATCTTCCTGCTCGCTGCAACCGTCGATGCACCGATGCAAAGCAGTCTCGTGTTTAAGGAGACGCACAAGTTGCTCGCCGGGGCCCACGTGGCGGTAAGACACGTGGATGCGCGGCACGGGGTGCGCGGGGAACAGTTCCTGTGTCGACGGAACCGTCCACTCTGTGTGTTCCTCTCCGAGCAGGACGTCGTCTTGGCGCTCGGACAGGCGCACTTCGGACAAGTAAGTGGGCTCTGAACAACAGCAGCCATGTCCTTGGAACTGTGATCAATCCCTAGGCTTAAATTTTATAATGACAGGCCAATAATCCGTCGACTTCTTCCGAAGGTCCCATCCTATCCTCGATGGTTAGTATTCAGGGATAGCCAATCAACGACGTCTTTGGAGGATCAGTTCGCCAGCTTGTACATCCCTTTCGACTGTGAGTTCCTGGTGGCTGACCTCGGCGTCCTCCAGGTCCAGCTGACAGAAGTCTACAAGACACACAGAGAGGGGGTCCTCCTGAGCGGGCACTTAGGGGTTTGGACGGCAGGGGTTGGGGCGACAATCGCCAAGCCACACTTGTACGACAGACGCCGCACCCTCGGCGGCCTGGTGCTGAAAGGGACGGCCGTTGATGTACGCATAACCACAAAACGACACTGTTGGGTTGTAATTCAACGCCTGCTAAAGTTGGGAACAAACCATTATTGTCAGTGTTTATTCCACCAGAACCTTCCGGGCATGGCTGTAATAAAATTCAAGAACGGCACGCTTTTTTTCGGGGGTTTTTATGGAGAAATATGGAAATATTTGGAGCGACAGCTGAATTTCACGTAAGTAACCTAAATTCCATTGTTAATATATTTCTCATGCCCCCATTGTCAATTCCGGCCAGCACAAGCCGCAACTGTGCTGCTTAAAGTGGCATCAATCGTACGACTGATATTAAAAATTCAATCTGAAATTTCAAACTCAAGGACAGAGCCTGTAGAGTGTGGAGACGAAGAATTTCGTTACGGCAAGCTCCTGGAGGATGGCTCCTGGACCGGGATGATCGGGATGCTGCACCAAAACAAGGTGGACGTCGCCATCTCAGGATTTGAGATGATCGGAGAGCGCATGCTTGGGGCAGACTACCTCATCCCGATCGTGCAGATCAGGTGGGCAATATGGCACAACTCATTGTCTTCAGCGTCGAGCAACGGTGTCCGATAAGTTGATAAACAATACAGTAAAAAGCTACTTTGGACGTTCTGGTGATAAAACAAACCGGTTACATACCTTCAAAATACAGACGAGCTTTATTATATGGCCTTAAATTTTAAAATGAGTTCTGAAAAGGACAATAGCGCTGATTGGCAATAGATAATCAATTTGACTAAATGTTTACATGTTTTCCTCAGCCTGAACCTTCTCCTGCGAGAACCCGACAACGTCGTTGTCGAGTGGAGCGACTTTCTGGCACCATTTTCTCCGACACTCTGGTCGGCCATCTTGGTATCGATGGTTCTGCTGGGCGTGACCTTGAGCTGCGTGCGCAGCGTCGGCTGTCGCCACGGCAACGAGGAGGCAGAGTCGCTGGACACTGCTGGCCACGTGGCAAGCTCGCTGCTGCAGGTGGCGGGGCTCTTCTGCCAGCAAGGTGCCTCTTATCTTTCAAAGTCAGGTATCTGAGTTTGTCAAGCCAACAAGTGGGCGTGCTTGACAATTTTCTATAAAGTCAAAATCTGGGAGCTTCAGACCACAATTGCGATTCCCTACCATGGCTCTGTATTAATGCATTATACTACTCGGATCCAATCCATGGGAGAGCAATCACTAATGACGTGCTAACTGTCTGTCAGCGTTGAATTTACCGTTGGGCAGAGGCTCAATGCCAATGTATTATGCTCGGTCTGGGCGTGGCTTATCCAACGAATCGTTGTCGGTTATTCTCGGTAGATGGCGACGGCAGTTAAATATCTAAACACGAACCGGCGCCGAGTTCAATTTTATGCCATCACCGAGGTCATCTGGGTCTCATTATGGTTATCATGGTCTTACCCTCCTGGCTTTTGCCAGGCCACTACGACCCTCCACGCGCTGTGTCTACGAGGCTCGTGTTCCTGCTCGCCGGGCTTACGTCCATCGTTTACCTGGCCGCCTACTCCGCGGAGCTCATCTCCTTTCTGACCAACCAGAAGCTGCAGCTGCCCTTCAACACTGTCGCAGAGTTCGCGAGCGACAAAACGTACAAAGTTGGAACAAGATGGACTCATTACCACCTTGTTCGGGTACAAATACGCTTATATCGGTAGAAGTGTTGACAGAAAATCACTTTATTACCAGTTCACTTCATACTTAATAAGTATGTGATGATAAGCTAAACATGATACTACGGTATAAAGTTTATGAGGAGGTTATTGATGGCTGAGCAATTTTGTGGAGAAACTATCGCAGTGCTTGCCAAAGAATGTTGTTAAAAATCACAACCAGAATAGCCAGTTTTTTTTTTATCGAATATGATGCCTCCAGAATGCAGAGCAGCTGCGCTTTCACAGCACCACGGGGCTCGAGAATGTGTTGTTATTGATCTGGAGGAAATTATAGCAATTAAATATTTTCCTTGTAAACAGAACTCGAGTGACACCGGTATGCGACGACTGTACGAGGAGTACTTCCAGCCTAAAGACAATTATCGGCGCGTCATCAACGAGTCTTCCATGTCTCTCCTCTGCACGAACAAGATCGCCTACCTGACCATCAGGCCGGTGGTGGTACCACGCCTTGCCTGCCCCGTGGTGTGGTTGCCTGAGAACCTGCTGACCATGCCGCTGACTTTCATGGTGCCCAAGGGTAGTCCGTATCGACAAATACTCAACAGGAAGTAAGAATACCCAAAGACCATGAGTCTTCGCAAAGAGTACATTATTAAACCAGGCGAATGTCGAGACAAAGTTATTCAGAATTAGGCAAATATTTTATAACTCGTGTTTAAAATAGATGACCAATATAAGAATTTGATACGCACTTTTACAGGCAGACAATGATTTTGAATTTTTGGCCGGAACTATTTAATAATTAATTGCTTCTATCACGCCCGTTTCAGGCTTCGCATTGTTTGGAACTCTGGCGTGCTCGCACGCAAAATTTTGCATTACTGGCCGCGTCAAGAGTCCACCGTCACCTTGAAGGGTGCCCTGACCCAGGTGACCTTCAGTCAAGTGTTTCCTATGCTCGCCGTGTTCGGCGCTGGTGTCTCGCTGGCCGTTTCAGTGCTTGGCCTTGAAATGGTCGTAAGGGCGTCAGTAAGGCTGCGGTTTATGTCAGCCTAAAGAAAGGTATTTGTCAGCAATGAAGTTCAGTTCAGCAACGAAGCTCGGGTAAATAATTCACGGCAAGTCAAGCACCACAATTACCCATGTAGACTTGTAGCGTTCGGCACGGCGGGGCGGCATCACATCACGCTCTCTAACAAACAACAGTTATTTGTATGACACCCTGGGAATACACCTCGATGTAATCTCTATTTCGCCAATGTTATTTCAATTGTTGGACGTTGAAGAGACATTCTGACCATTTTTGCTGACTTTTGCATAATAAATTATGTAATAACGGAGAGAAATGTTAAAAAAATTGGTCTCTCATTCGGTAAAATATCATTAAAAACATAAGCAGATGAGCCATACAGTCAAATACAATAAATTCAAGCAAAGTGAACACAAGCAAAATGGGAGTTTATGGAACTTTATGGCGCACGCTTACTTTATTATACTATGCACTTTTGATGAAAGTGCCGATTTATAAGAACATTGCTGCGTAAAATGGTAGGGAAAATTACGGTACAGTTAAAAAAAATCGATTTTCCGCCAGATATTTTACACCAACCTAGTAATTTTACGAACGGGATGGTGAAACGAAATGAACTTCGCGGACGCTTGAAACAAACTCGCTGCCCTGCAATTACGTCGCACATGCGTAGTGTTGCGTGTTCTACACAATCAGCCGCTAAATAATGCACCGCCTCGCGGATAGCGACGTGACGAGCACATTGACACGCGTCATTAGTTCCACGGCCCGCCGCATGGATCGGTGAAGTTACGCCATGGAATGCACGGGTTGATATCCGCGTTGAATGGTCGAAATCAGAACCTGCGAGACCACGGCGGGCAATTTGCTCCTGCAGCGTCTTTCTCACGTGTTTGGTGATTTTATTGTACAAGACAAAACTAAAACTTCAGTGTGGAAGTTTGAGTGTTTACTATTTAGTGCGTGGCATGGCAACCATCATAAAGATTACTAAGTCTGTGCATGCAGCAAGAGCAAGAGCCGACAACAGGGTCGTGATAGCGGAGCACAGTCTTGATTTACACGAGCAGATCATCATCAAGGCGGGCTATTGGCTAGCAGAGCCCCATCAGCAACAACGTTACAATGTTTACTTCCACGCTCTGTCCAGATTCGCTTTGTTCATCGCGTCGCTGGTTGTCATCTCACAAATAGTCGACGGTCTCTCCAACATCTCTAACATGGAATTCTTAACGGAAAACCTCTATGTTTGCCTTATATTTATTATGTCGATCGCCAAGACTCTGACAGTGATGCTGAAACCGAATGCAATCAAGCGACTGTTTGGCCGACTAAAGGCGATGAAACGAGACGACGCGATCGCGCTGCCAGAGGAACGACGTCTCTTCAGTCACCACCGCGAAGTCTCGCAACGTCTGACTATCGGGTTCTGCATCGTCGCCGGCGTTACCTCGTCGGGGTTCGCGCTCATCCCGGTGGCCGACCAAGAGTCCGTGGTTCGCATACTGCCCTACAGGATGTGGACGCCGTTTAACCACACTACGACGCCCAACTACGAGATGATGTACGGTGCACTGAGCGTCATGGCAGTGTTTGCCGGGTTGACTATCGGGGTTTTTGACACGCTCTTCGCGTCGTTAATGATAGCGACGATAGGGCAGCTAAAAATACTGCAGTACAAACTGTCAAATTTAAGGGCCATTGCACAGTTAAACGTAGAGCGTGAAAGAGAAGCGAGATATAGCTCTACGCCTGACGAACGGAGACACGAGGACAATGGGACGCCACATGAAACGGGCGAACAACCTCGCCCCAGCCCCGTGCAAGTGGTTGTTACCCGAGCCCCCGTATCGGCCTTGTACCGCCGAATTAAACCTGTCACGTACGACCGCATCGTGGTTGGAAGTCAGGTGGCGGCCAAAAAATTCGTTCTGGACGTGAACTTGCTGTTTGGCGACAAGGTCGCGTCGTACCAACAGAGCACACTCAATCCACGGGACAGTAATGCGTCACAGTCTGTTGAGTGTGTGCATCATGCGGAGGAAGTTGACGCGGAGATGCAAAACTGTCTTGGGGAATGCGTCGACCACCACGTCGCTATTATCAAGTAAGCAAAGCGTTAATACTTGTTTAATTTTTTTGGAATGTCGTTAATATTTTCCCTATACCAACTCAGTTTCATCGACGACTTGGAAAGCGTTTTTTGGGGTACACTTGTCATCCAAATCATGACCAGCCTGGGAATTTGCGTCGTCGTCTATCAAGCCACGAGAGTAAGTTGCACTGCTGTCGCTTTGCCTTCAATCTTGTGACCTAGACCAACTTCAAATTGTTCTGTGTCTAACCCCAGGCGTCGTACGTGAACGTCAAGGTGGTGGTCATGCTGATGGTCGTCTTCGCGGGGGTCGTCCAGCTCTTCATGTACTGCTGGTTCTCCAGCGTCATCACGCACGAGGCAAGCTCGCTAGGTTGATACGATGTGCTTCCTGATGAATATACGATTCAATAGGAGCTCTTCATTGGTATCCGTAAATAACTGTTTCCAGAGCTCTAACTTGAACGAGGCCATGTACCATTTTGACTGGCTCCACGCATCACCCAGCCTCAAGAGATCCATGCAGATCGTCATGTGCCAGACAGAACTGTGTCCTCAGCTGAAGGTGGCTGGCTTTGTGCCTCTGTCCCTTGTCATGTTCAGAAAGGTAAGTTGTCTGTGAACGCGACATGTCCTGTGTGAATGTGACTTCTCATTCGGCACTTTTCTTGCAGGTCTTGAAGCAGACTTACTCGTTTTACTCGCTGATCACAGGCCTCGACAGCGGCATCGCGTCGGCGATCAACGACTTAGGGATTTAGGAAACGTCGTCGGCGTTTTTATCCGTTGCGAACGACAACCGAATAAAGTTCAAATATTATGCATTTGTGTAACTATACAATTCTGATATTCTTTTGCCGCCTTCGTGGCACCAATAAAACTAAAATGTTTTTTCATACACCTGCGGTTCTCTTTTCTTTGCCAAAACAAGCGTCATGGTGTTTTACACCCTATAAGTATTCCCCAATACAGAATATTGAGTTCAATATTGATGTTATGATTGTTGCGGTCGATTGCTGCCGCATTTAGGTTAGCTAAGCAGCGCTCGCACCCCGGATCAATTCACATTCACAAGCCAACACAGAGGTGCGACGAAATGTCCCAAGGAAGTACCCTCATCTTGCTCTGGTCGTGCTACGCTCTCGCTTCCAAAACATACTTCTCAAACGAGGACATCGCGGACGTCGTTGTGGATACGAGCAGGGTGTTTAGTGTGCGATGTGTCCAAATCATCGTCGTTGACTCCACATTGAAGGGCAGGCGTCAGATAGCTGCCGTGCACAAAATGCTGGCCGGCGCTGCCAATATCAAAATAAGTACAACGCGCGACGAAGACTTGTCGCTCTTTAACAGGTCCTCGATAAAGTTTGCTTGCCAGCAGAATCGACCGTTGTTTGTCATTCTACCGAGCAACCGAACGACAGCGTTTGTGAAACTCAAAGAGGTAACATATTTTGTTAGCCACGTATGATCGTCGATATTTCCATAAATTAATGTACCCACGTTTGTTTTTATCTTACTTTTGTGTCTTAATCCCGCTGTCATAACGGGCAACGCAGCTGCCAACGCACCCCCGCTGGCTGGTTTTCATCGACGAGTTGAAGCTGTCCACTCAGCTTCGCGATCTCTACGTCCCATTCGACTGCGAGTTAATGGTGGCAACACGCGCAGGCGCCGATGTACGTCTCACGGAGTTCTACCGCGTCTCACTAGGAGCGCCACTGCGCTGGGAGCGCTTTGCTCGCTGGAGCCCATTGGGCGGGCTCAGTCCGCCCAGTCCGCCTTTTCTATACACCCGACGGAAGGGTCTTCACGGTCTTGTGATCAAGGCCGCCATAATCAACGTAAGCAAAGTTGTCACCATGATCATAAACATTGCCCTTCTTTTTAGCGAAGCGCTGCAATATTGTGCGTTTTTGTGCAGGATGTTTCGATCGTTTGGTGGCAAATTGACCCCAAGACTAACGTGAGAAAATTAGGAGGATTCTTTGGGGAAATATGGACACTCTTAGAACAACTGTGCAATTTTACGTGAGTACTATAATGTTTTCACATTAGTTTTGCGCGGACCGCGCACCGAAATTTAATAAGTTTTGCGATGTGCATGTGGAATCTCTTTGAGCACAGCACCGAGTATACGGAGGTTCGCGAGGGCGGAAACGAAAAGTTCGGAATCCAGCTGCCAAATGGCTCGTGGACTGGCGGCATCGGCATGGTCGCGGACAAAACGACCGAGTTTGCAATTTCCGACTTTACGATCACCAAGGAGCGCGCCAAGGCCGTCAGCTTTCTGAGGACACTCAAGTATACCGGGTGAGTGTAGCACTAGGGATAAATATCAAGTCCCGATGTGTCACGGCTGAAATTAATTGCCACTTTACTTACTAAAAGAAGAGTAGAAACAAGTAAATGAGAAATTCCATCGCATATTTCTCTTCAGCACACACTTGATCATCCGGAAGCCTAATTCAAAGCGACTGGAATGGACCAACTTTCTAGCGCCATTTTCTCCGACGCTCTGGTCAGCCATCTTGATGACGATGGCAATACTGGGCGTGACCTTGAGCTGCATGCGCAGCGTCGGCTGCCGCCACGGCAACGGGGAGGCAGAGTCAATGGAAGCTGTTGGCCACGTGGCAGACTCCTTGCTGCAGGTGGCGGGGCTCTTCTGCCAGCAAGGTGCCTGTTTTACTCGTCGCAAAGTTATAAGACCATGTCGTAACTTAGTTCATGAAGCTGACGATGCAAGCTTACTAAAAACACTTACAACGCAATCCGACAGGGCTGCACACGACACCCCGCGCGACGTCGTCCCGAGTCGTCTTCATCGTCGCGTCGGTGGCGTCGGTCGTCGTCCTCGCTTCGTACTCGGCGTCGCTCATTTCGACCCTGACCAATCAGAAGTTCGACCTGCCGTTCACGAGCCTCGAGGGCCTCGCCGACGACACACGGTACAAGATCGCCGTGCTCGACAAGATTCTCATCTCAACTCTGTTCGATGTAGGCACAACACCTTCAAGGAGGTTACCAGATCGAACCCAAACTCTCGGCTCAAGCCCAGTTCAATAACCATTGCTCTACGTAGTAATTGAAGTCACCGGGGACGGTTGCGTATGTGAGAGCGTTTATGTTATTCGGGAGGTTCCAGGCTTGATCCTTGAGGCCGGCTAACCTGGCAGTGGTTTATTTGATTTCCCAGGTAATTTCTGTGATAGTTCCTCCCTACTCCATTCCTGTCTGAATCCCAACCCTATTGAAAAGCCTGTGAAAGACTAAGGAGTTGGTGAGGTTTTCCACAAAAAATACACTATCCGCACAACCTCTCATTGAAGGCTTTCATTTACTCTTCATCCCTCAGCTCTTCTTAGAAAGGGCATTCCCGTCTGATCGTAGGGCAAGCCCAACACTTTCGACAAGCTCAAGCACCGATACTACTCGGAGTTTCCGGCACGGGAAAAGATCTGCAGTGAGCACCTCGCCTTCGTGGGCACGCAACTGTCGGCCAACGAGTCCTTCCTGCGTTCGCTGCCGTGCGACGTTGTCACCCTGGACGAGAACATACTCATGCAACACTGCACCATAGTCGCCGACAAGGAGAGTCACTACCGGGGGCTGTTCAACTATTAGTAAGCAAATACACTCCCACAATACTTGCATTCTTCGCTTCGAAGGGGCACATTTTAGACTAAAGGGAAGGAAGATGTGAGTCTGTGCATGAGTATCTCTTAAATCTCGGAGTAAATGAAGTTTTTTTAATGCGAACCATGAAATGAAAACTTAAGAAAATAGTACTTATCTGAAAACGAATATCCCGAAAGTTCCGACTTTTTGAAAACAAAGCTCAATAATTAACTTAAAGATACTTCGGGATTACCCCATCTAGCAAAAGAATTTCGAGTTCAGATGCTTTAAAATATTTTTTAAGTTACAAATAAATAGTGGAATCATTAATTTTTTTACACAGCTTGACGCGACTGCGCGACGCTGGCATCATCAAGCAGCACCTGCTCTCGTTCTGGCCACGCGTCGCCAGCGTCAACGACGTCGACGCTGCCCTGGTGTTCGTCGACCTTGCGCAAGTCCTGCCTGCCCTGGCGACCCTGACAGCCGGCCTTGTGCTGGGCGTGATGATTCTGTTGGTGGAGCACCTCAAGGTTCAGCGGCCGAGCCAAGATCAACATGTCGTCTAGAAACCCCAGGGCCTGGGGGCTCAATCTGGCTTGCTAGTTTGAGAATCGCTTTATTAAGAACAGCGTTCAATTTTATAAAAAGGTTTCAGTCGACATGTTTTCAGGTCGATTACTCTGATTAAGTTTGAAGATGTAAACTTTTCGAGAAAGGTGAATAGCATCGAGAATGTTTATTTGTCTTTCTTGTGTTGAAGTAGAGTTGACAGATAATTACACATGCGTGATGTTTGTGTCAAATTTGTATGGATTTGAAACGACAAAAGAAACGGATACCACCCTTTACAAAATGTACTACCTTAAACCTAAAAATCCGTCCAGAAATTAAGAATTCACAGCGTTCACCACCAAACAGTTCCGTCAAAGAGGTTTGGAGAATTCTACGTTAGAGTCTAGGCATGCTCTTGCCAACAAGTAATGTTTCTTGCGGCATGGTCTCCACGAGAGGTTTGCTTGGCAGTCTTGCTCTAGCTGCAATGTTAATCCAGCCGTCCAACGCGTATTTCCCCGTCGAAGTGGTCAGCCAGGTAGTCCACGACGTCGCCTCACTTTTCAACAACGACTGCGTGCTGCTGTGTGCCGCCGATGGCCATGTTCAGCCGCTGGGAGAAAGGCTCAGAGAGTTGCGCGTTCGAAAACTGCTGTCGCTGCTGGGCATTTTGACTGCAACGGTCGGCGACAACGACTTAGAGGACTTCAACCAGACTTCGAGGCGGTTCCAATGCAGGCAAAGTCGAGCTTTGTATGTTGCTACGTGGTCGGGGGACGATAGAAAGGTGTTTTCAAAGTTCCATCAGGTAACTATTGGCCAAATATTTCCGAACTGTAAGTCACTAGAATAATTTATCATTATGAATTTTCCATGGCTTTCAAGAAACAATTTTTTTACCACAAGCAATGATCACTATTTAATTTTGACTGGTTTGAAATAATAAACTCGACAATATAGTTTCTAGTTTGTGTAGCAGCGATTCACCATGATTTAAGAAGATATAATCATTATTTCTTGGCTAGCTCAGGTTCAACTGTCTCTAATTAACCCGCCCCACGCGTAGATCCCCTCGCACCCCCGCTGGCTGGTGTTCACGGACGAGATGAAGCCGTCCACCCTGCTTCGCGGCCTCTACGTCCCATTCGACTGCCAGCTGATAATAGCGACACGCGCAGGCGCTGAAGTGCAGCTCACGGAGTTCTACCGCGTCTCACTAGGGGCGCCACTACGCCGGGCACGCTTCGCTCACTGGCGCCCATTGGGCGGGCTCAGTCCGCCCAGTCCGAACTTTCTCTACAGCCGGAGAAGGGACCTTCATGGCCTTGTGGTCAAGGCCGCTACGCTGGAAGTACGTTCACGTTTTGAGGGTTTGACGAACTTATAATCACGTCACAAAGTTCAGATTACGACATCCATTTCAAGAAAGACTTGATTCAATATGCTAAAAAAATAATTATCAGTAGGAGTTTGAATGGTAAGTGATAGCTTTTACTGATATTTTTACACCAGAACTGCTTTAGATCCTGAAACAATAGCCATTAGGTACATGTTGTGAATCGTTGGTAAGTTACTTTGAATTCAAGTTGGTTCGCACTTAGCATTTAAACCCCTAGGTGTTGTTATTTATTTCTAAACTAGTTCTAAATGAAACAAGAAATGGCAACTCTCACAAATGTTAAATGATTTTTTTTGCTCATAGGTCCCGCCCACTACAGCGTGGGTGCTGAACTCTAGCGGCGACAAGCGACTCGGGGGATTCCTGGGTGAAATTTGGGCCAGCCTGGAGAAAAACTGTAATTTCAGGTAACGATTCGAGCACTCGAGGTAATTCAAATCAGGCCGATTGCGTGCCTGGAATGAAACAAGGTGGCACTGTTGTTTCAGCATGGTGTACACCGAACCAAAATATGGCGAGGATATGTACGGTTTGGTCAATGCTAACGGCTCGTGGACTGGTGCGGTCGGCATGATCGTCGAGAAGCGGGTCGAGCTCGCCGTCGTTGGATTAACCCTCACCAAGCAGCGCATGGATGCTGTCGACTTCCTTACGCCATTAATCAGATCCAGGTATAGAAGTGGCTTTGCCGATATTATCCAAACTTAGAGCCGAACGGACCTGTAAGTGTAAATCTTAATTTTTATTTTACACACTTGTATTTTTCTTTCAGCACAAACCTGGCGATCCGAAGTCCCGACTCAAAACGCTTGGAATGGACCAACTTTCTGACACCATTTTCTCCGGCACTCTGGTCGGCCATCTTGGTGTTGGTGGCTCTGCTGGGCGTGACCTTGAGCTGCGTGCGCAGCGTGGTTCGTCGCCACGGTAATGAGGAGGCAGAGTCGCAGGACTCTCCTGGTTACGTGGTAGACTCTCTGCTGCAGGTGGTCGGGCTCTTCTGTCAGCAAGGTACCTCTCTAATTCAACCAAATCAGCATGCACGGGCACCTCAGTTTGCTTGCAAGCCCCGAGTTGACACATTCCATGGCTTGTTCCCGTGCAGGTCAGTCGGTGCCGCCTGCGTCGACGGCGTCACGCATTGTCTACTTGATGGCCTGCCTCCTGGCCGTCGTGATTCTGGCATCGTACTCGGGCTCCATTGTATCGTCGCTAACCAATCAGGAGCCGGTGCTGCCGTTCACATCGCTGCAAGGCCTGCTGGATCACGCCAAGTTCAAGGTGGTGTTCCTTGAGAAGGTGGTCGGCACCATCTTGTTTCAGGTAGGCACGTTGGGCGGCTCCCTTACACAACGGGCACTTTGCAGCAAGGGACGCTTTCCCCAGTGCATGACTTGTCTTCTCAGATTTTAAACATCTACTATGTTTGGCGGTTTTCCGGCTCTTGACTTAAACGCGTTTGCCCGACAGAACAAGGACAAAGACCCGTTCTTGCAAAAACTCCATGCTCGGTCGTTCCCCGATATGCCCCCGTTGGAGCGCGTCTGCGCGGAAGACCTGGCGTTCATTGGCTCTGGCGTCAACTTCGAGGGCTCCGTGCGGATGGTGCCTTGCAAGACTTTATGGTTCACCGAGAACCTGCTGACGCAGTACTTGTCAATTATCGCCAGCAAAGACAGCCACCTCAAGCGATTCTTCAACTATCAGTAAGAAAAGCTTCATTTTTACAGTGCCGATTTTGCATACATCGTATTTAATTCTTATTCTATTGGTCAGATAATTTCTAGCGCCTCGTCCCTGATTTCAGGCTGGGCCGACTTCGGGAGGGTGGTATCATCAATCGATCCCAGAAGATCAGCTGGCCGATCATGACGTTGACACAAGAACCGGAAGTGATCGACGTACGTCAAGTGGGACTTGTGCAAGTCACGCCTGCGCTCGCGGCGCTTTCTGTTTGCATATTGTTGGCCTTGATTTTGCTAGCTGGAGAGTGGTGCTTGCAAAAAAGCTATTCGCCAAAGTTCTCTTTTCCGAGTTGGTTTCATAAAAACGTTGAGAAAGTAATTCGTATAAAGTAAAACCGTAATAAATTGTTGCCTATCTAATCGCAATACTAAGCGACACTCTTAAAGTATCGTGTGGTCATTTGTGTAATGTAGGTATTCGATTTATTGATAACATCCCACAGACAACTTTGCAATCTGCCACGTTACAAGAAATTGTTACAACCTTTACTGATTTGCTTTTGTCAATGTGTGTTGATGTATAGCCAAAGACGACAGGCTGGCTTTCATTCATCGATGTTTCTTATCAAGCAAATTCAAATCTTGTTTACCTAGCGCTTAGTGCGAGCGTTAATGCAGGCATGGTGGGTGTCAAATAGTATTTGCACTGACCAACTATCGAATCTCACTTTGATAAATCGAAGGCGAACTGAAATTGCTTTATTATTTTAGCGTGAATAAATCATTTGGTCAATTGCACTGTACTGGAACTACGTCAACAAACTTCATTTCGCCCTCGACTAAGATATTTAGCACAGTTCAGAAAGTCACGCTATCATTGGAAGGAACAACTTGGCCTATCGAAGCAAACGCCAAGAGCTCATCATGTCTACCGCCGCAATAATCTTGACTCTGCTCAGCCTCGGATTCGGCAGTGACGGCGCGTTCACCGTCAACCAACAGACGCAAGTTGTCTTGCAGTTGAAAGAGTTTTTCCACAGTGGCTGGGTGTGTTTTGTAGTCTCCATGCAGAACGATCGTGACGCAGTGGCTGTCAGCAAACTCTTAACTTCGAACTACGTGTCAACGCGGTTCGTGGACATGGGCGTTGGGCTGCAGGAGCGAAACTGCTGCAAACGAGGACGCCCGTTGCATGTTATTTTGTCGAGCGATGGACTCAAAGCGATATCTGTTCACGCTGATTTCAAGGTAAGCGTTTGAGTTAGTTTTCTTCTTGTCCACTGCAATCAAAAGGCCGAGTCATAACTGTGGCGATATGTGTGAAGGTGGGTAATTGAGATAGTCTGTGTGTTCCGGCACAGCTGACGTCTCTGCCAAGATGGCTGCTGTTTGTCGATAGCAATCTGTCAATCGACTCCGTCTTCGAGGGCCTCGACGTGCCCTTCGACTGTGAGCTACTGGTGGCCAGGCTCGAGGACCTCGATGCCAGGGTGGTCTTCACTGAGGTGTACCGCGTGGCCGAGGGACGCCCTCTGGTGACTGGCCATTTTGGGACGTGGGGCGCCGAGGGGCTCAACGTGACCAGGAAGTATCTCTACGAGAGAAGGCACGACCTGCACGGCACGGTCTTCCACGCAGTCGCAGTTAATGTGAGGCTCATAGACGACGGAATTGACGCAGCCAAGGCAGCCAATTCATTTGTGTCTACTCTCCTGACTTAGAATGTACTTAGCCCTTTGAAAATTTTGAACTCTCATGGCACCGAATAGGTTAAAATACTAAAAGGACTTTGGTTTCAGAGTCCTCCGGCTGTTATCATGAAGGAAAGCATCGGCAATTCGTCGACGGCAATCAAAGGATTTTTTGGGGTTATTTGGAGCATACTTCAGACCGAGCTGAATTTCACGTGAGCATCAAGGACCAATTTACTCAAAGCCTGTGACGAATATGTCCAGGCTTATCCAAAGTTAAAAGAGTAGGCACCATTAGCGCCATTTTTCAAGAAGTACATATCCCCAGCACCAGGTTCACGACGCCCTCCTCGAAGGTGGGCCAATACGGTCGGCGCGCGGCCAACGGCTCCTGGAACGGGATGATAGGTATGCTGATAGACGGACATGCCCAGTTCGCCATCGCCGAGTTCACGATGACACCGACGCGCGTGGAGGCCGCCGACTTCTTTATGCCGACCATCTTCAGCAGGCAAGTGACTTGCCTCTTGAAAGCAAAGGTGAACGCGATTTGTAAACACAAAGGGAAATATCACCCGCCTGAGCTACTTAAATAGATCCGAGAATTCTGATGTAACGACACATATTCATTGCAAAGATAGCTGTGGGTTAAATAAATCTGCTCTTATTAATTTACACTTTGACCATTCTTCACGGAGCATACACGAGTGCACCGTTGAAACGTATTCTCACGTAGTTATTGCGTGCTTCTTATTGCAAAGTACATTTTATATGGTCAGCTGGGAGACGTTAAATTGTTTTTTGTTTGCAAAAAGAAAGACATATTTACGCATCAGGGTATACACATTGGCTGAGTAGTGTCTCAAGCCACTTCACGTTGTGACGCATCGCCGAAACAAACGTCAGCCTCGTTAGTACGTTTTCCACTCCCCAGTCTCCGCCTCTTCATCCGCGAGCCCGACTCTCGGCTCGTGGAGTGGCAGGACTTCCTGTCGCCGTTCTCTGTGTCCTTGTGGTACGCGGTGGTGTGCTCGGTGCTGCTGCTGTCGTCGCTGCTCCACCTACTGCGGCGCAGAGACGACGGCGAGGGGGCGGCGTCCGGGCGCAGAACGTACCGCGCCTCGGACTCCCTGATCCAGGTGCTTGGGCTGATCTGCCAGCAAGGTACGTCCCGTTAGGCTCGTAAATCGCCAATACGGACCACTTGTGTAGAGATGCTGATTATTTTTACATAGCTTTCCTTTTGGGACGTCGAAGAGCTTGGGCCATAACACTAAACTTCAAGAAATCGTTTAAATAAAGTCAATATTAGATAAATAATTGCTCTTATCTGTCATAACTTTTAAAAATCATGTATCGAATTCCATCAGAAAATTTTTGCTCAAAATGTGTGGCTCTTTTGTCATAAATAACGTCCCTAAACGATGTTGTTGTAATAATATGAACGTCAAACATCGTCCTGGAAAAAGTAGTCGACAACGGTCTTTGCTCCTGTCGACGCCCCCAGGGCAAGACAACGCGCCCGTCGCCATGTCGAGCCGAATCGTCTTCTTGGCGGCCGGCATCACCTCCATCGTGTACTTCTCGGCGTACTCCGCTGCCCTCGTATCGTTCCTGACAAATCAGCGACTGCAGTTGCCCTTCGATTCGCTGGCAGGGTTCGCCGCCCACGGCGGCTTCAAACTCGGCATCTTGGAGCGCACAGCATCCATCGACCTGTTTGACGTGAGATATTTCCACTTGCACCTCTTTGGGTTACT
>LVVV01432298.1:0-16111 GCA_001676325.1 Amphinemura sulcicollis
CTGCGACAGAACTCGTGGATTTGTAAAACGTTTCGGCGACTTGCCTTCTTCGGTTACAGATTCTATTGTATCTGATGCAATATGTAATGGCCAACTGAGAATAAAATTACTATAATTTATTTATTTTTTATTTGTCATTGGAGCAAGCGTCCGTCATTCGTTATTATTGATTTTACGTCGACTTAAAACTTACAATGGGGCTTATGGAAACAATTTTGTGTGCTACAGATTCCTGTTTTGTTGAAACGTGCCACCAATTTGCTTGTGGCAGTGAAAAAGAAAAAAGAAAAGAAAAATAGGCACTTGTTATTGTTAAATGCAGATGTAGACAGATGCCAGATGCATAGGAAACTTATACAATGCTAACAATATAAAATGGGAAAGTGTGCCAAATGGCTGGATACAAGTGTGGTCAAAGAAAGATAGGGAAATGCAGCTTAACGGATGAAATAGATAAGTAAACGGATGGAGTCCAAAAATTTTTGCCGAGGGTATAGAGAAAATCTCTTCTGAAATTACTTCGTTTCCATATTTTTCCTTCACCACAATTTTATACAAAGCTAATTTGAAAGTTTCTCAAAGTTGTTCCTATTGCGCAGACTTGCTGACGCCTGCACTGTCGTGGAGCCCGGGGAGGGTCGCGGAGGCCGTGCGCGCTGCCGCGATAGCAGCGCTTCTCGAGGCGCTCCGCAGCACGGCGCTACCAGACTCAGCGCTGCCCCCATTAGCGCCGCTCGTGGCAGCTGCACTGGGAGAGGCGGGTCACGTGCGATCCATCGGGCTCGCATGCGTTGCGATCATGGCACGGCGGCTGGCCGAACAGCCGTCCCCCGAAATCGTCAGCACACTGTATCCTGGTACGTCAGGGCTGGGGTTTTAGATGTGCGCTGTTGAATAGGGTGCCGGGAGGGTTTAAAGGGTTTGAGAGGAAATGTAGGCAGAAAGGTATGCAACATGTGTTGTACTAATGCAATCTGAGTTGCAGTGAAGCAATTACTTGAAATAAAATAAAATTTGAAGCTGAAAATTTTTTAAGTGCAAATTAGCCAAAGATAAAAAAAACCGCAAGGGGAGCTTGAGGAATTCAAACAAAATTTGGTTCTGGTTCCATATATACCTACATACCTAAAGAACTGTCAAAATACAAAAAATTGAGAAAATCTTTGAAAAGAAAACATTAGTTAAATACCTGGACCTACTTGTTTATTTTAATAATGCCATCCAGAAAAACCAGATTTTTTTTCAATTTTAATTTTCATTAGTTTAAACACTGTTTGAGAAGTCTTTCTGAAAGTGTACGGTGGACCGTGAAGAATTACCAAAGACAAAAATGACACCAAAACCATTGACCCGTATCACATAATTTTTCCGTAACTGCCAACTGGTAATAATCCTGGAAAAGCATCAAGTTGCAAATGTTTAGTCATCTTTCTATGAACTTCACGAACTTTATGTTCCTTGTGCGTGAATGTTTTTCGAGACACAAGCAAACCGTGTTCTTGCGCGTGCAGGTCTGGCACGACTGCTGGATGCCGAGGAAGGTCTGCGACTGGCGGCAGTGCGTGCGCTTGCCGCTTTGCTCATGCCGCTACCGAACTCCGACTGCTCCGGAATACGTGATGCAGCACTGGACCGCCTGCTGTTGCACCTAGACGACCCCAAGCCCACAGTTCACGTCGCCGTTCTCGGTGAGCAAGAGTTATATTACAAGAAGGGTCCTTAAAATTGGTATTACAATCCCTGGTATTACAGTCTAGGAGTAGGAACAACTTTATTCTTTAGGGTCACCGTGATGACAGCCAATCAGATGCTTTAGTTTTGCAGTTTTACTGTTGTTCCGAGGATATTCCTAGGAATAGTGTTGGTCCTCGGCTGTCATACCGAGCCTAAAGAGTCTAACTGTTGAGTGTGTGGGTTTAGTAGGTGTTCGAATAATATTGCCCAGCCTTTGGGTTTGTAGCTGTAGTCGTAAATCCAATGCTAATGTTCAGCCATCTGTGTTACCTGTTATTCTGACAAGTGGCATTAGCGTTCGTCGATCTAAATAAACCTTATTAGTTATTATTAAAAAAATTAAAATAAGAAATAAATATTAATGAATAATATTTACATCTGTAAACTGTGTGGTTTATTGAGTGAAATGCAGCCCAAAAGGTGTTTTATTTTCAAGGGAAAACTGCTACCTTCATAGGAAAAACTGGGTAAAGTTTCATAGATATTTCCTTCCTTCCTTTCTCCCCATCAATTTTATTATTACTTTCCAGGCATTTGACATACTTTTTAACCATTTATGCTTCAGGTGTCTGGTAATTGGACAGATAAATCTTTCTGCTACGAAGTTACTGCTTGCCTGCAATAAATAAAGTAACTAATGCAGTCTGCCGCCTGCTTACAGACGCTCTTAAGAGCCTGGGTTCACGGCATCGAGAGGAACTTCGCGTCAAACTAGCAGCTCGTGCGCCGCTAATGCGCAACCGTGCCGGCGTTCAAGCTCTCGATGAGTTCCTGCGCGAAGATTCGGCATCGAGCGAAGCGTAGGTCGAAGACTAGTGACCCTTTCACGGCATTCGAGATCGAGTCGTGTGCCATATGTATTTTAAGGCAATAAATCTCGACGCCATTCCTTGTTGCGCTGATGTGAATATGTCCTTCCAGAATGTTGCTGCGCAGCAATACTTTGTCAGCTTTTAGTCCCCACTCTGCGGCTGCATTTTGAACTCGTAAAGACAACTGCATTGAAATTTTGATAAGTGCTGGACTTGTCGCATGTGTGATTTGGTTTTATAAACATATCAATACTTAATATTTGCTACCACTAAATGGATCACTGATGTGCATGTTGTGTTAAATTTAGGCCAAAATAAAGAACCCCAACAGATGATTCACATCTTTGAACAGGAATCTCATCTTTATCGTGGTTAGGATTGAGGTCCAATTTACATTTGCTTGTAAGTTTGGATAGAATAATGTTTTACTTGCTTGATTTGTGGTGTTTTAAGACACTGTTTATGACACAGACCCTGTGGCTCTGGTCTATTGGCACTCGTGAATGAGTGGATAATTATAAGAATGATGATGAAATATCCTAAAAGCATAGAATAACAAAGTTTGTCATTCTATGCTAAAAGGTAGGAAGATAAACCTGGCACCAGGATTTAGACTACTCCTGTCCAAGAGTGCCAAAGGGACTACTCCTCCATTAATCCAATGGTTGATAGCAACCTCCATCACAACAGAACTGGTCATGTGTAAAATGGTTCTCCATCCAACACCTGATCCAGCAAATGTTGCTCAACTTCCTTCAGACGAAAGGGTCTGCCACAGTCACTGCGGCTTCAGACCGACTTAAATTAAGCGGCATTGTTTCGGGTGGGCCAGTTCAAAGCTATTGCGATTTTACAGCTTATGTGAATATGATTATGTATGGAATTTCAATAATTTTCAAATAAATAATAAAACGAAATGACAAGCTACTTGCGCATGTGCGGTGACCGTGATGTCACGTGATAATTTTAGGTTGGCGCGCAATCACTGGAACTTGACAGAACTCATGGCCGTGCCATCCATCTCATAACCATCCGCAACATAATGCATGATGATGTTGTTAGATCGTGAGCTTTATCTAGCAAGCAGCTTATAATAATTATTTTTTACATTTACAAAATGCATGCACTGTATATAGAAATAATTCACTTTCATTAAGTCGAAGGAAAAACGAAATAAAACTGTGTTTTTTGAGATTTTAACCTTATTTGTATTTGACATGGCGAAGGGTGGTACCACAGCTAAGAGGCAGGTTAGTACATCTAAAACTAGAGTCCACTAGTTTTCTGTCATGGTTTATTAGCAATTCTATCAGCTAACTTGTCTTTCAGAGCAAGCTATCTCCAGGCAAAGGTCAGCTGAAGATATCAAGCTTCTTCAAGGCACCCAGCACAGAGCAGGCCAGTGTTGCACCTTCGGTTTTGTCATCACCAGTTGCTTCGACTGCCGCTGCCCCTCCGTGTATAGTCATCAGCGATGAGGAAGATGACAGTGGCGTGGAAACAAAATCCTTGAGTAAACGGGGCAAGCGAAAGTGTGTCGAACTAGACACTAGTGCAGACGTTGTTCCAACAACTCCTGAACCGAAAAGCCTGCACAGGAAACTGCGAAAGAGGACAAAAAAAGCAGGAAGCAAATCATTCCATCCTGACAGTGGCTTCCCTGTCACCTCTCCGGAGCACATGATATTTTCTTACGTCACTGAAGTGTTGCAGATTGAGAATGCTTTTAAGATTGAGCCCAGGCGCTTGTTTCCGGACACTTCCGGACCGACAAATTCCACACCTGTTCCTATTATTTCTGAGAAAAAGGTGCAGACTGAGAAACATAACAAACCAAACAAAGAATTAGGGCCTGAGACGAGGGAAAAAAGTGTCGGAAATACTTTTTTATTATCTTCGTGTGATAGTGGAATTCCAACTAATTTAAAGGAGAAAATGAAGACCAAGCCACAGGTTGATGTTGCACCATTGGTGGCTGCCGAAACAAGAAAGGAGTGTTCGGATGGCAAACCAGGCACAGCGACAGCCAGTGGAGATGAAACGGAGCCAGTTCCTACCACTGAGGGCTCTGTGGACGTCATGCTCCAGGACCTGTTGCTGGATGAGTGGGACCTGGGAGATGCTTTCAGCGTGCAAACCACAGGTACTGCAGCTAAACAATTTACATAGTCTTTGTTTTATGTCCCTCCTGATGCTTTGTCTTGTCCTGCTGTGGAGTATTCAAATACATTGTACATTGAGCCTTTTTTTTTGTATGGGGCATTAAATACTTAGGTTTAGGAAGGTCAGGCTCAATTCTAGAGATGCAACATAGAAGTTGTCACCTGAAAACATTGATGTTGTAGCAGTATCAGAGTTAAATCGCTTACTAGCAATGATTTTGGGCTCGGTCTATTGCAGCTGCGGCACTGGACTTGACTTCTCTGACTCGATGCTTCGTGGTTTCCTCCACGCGGCACGGTTCCAGCCTGCGGCTCCGAGTGCGCGGAGATGCCAACCCGACTACTGCAAACGCAGACGTTCTCATCAGACAACCCTGGTGAGCCTAGCTAAGGGTGAACCTGATACTTGCTACTGTCCAAAAGCATCAAGAGTCAGTCACGCTCTAAACGCTCTAGCCATGTCTCTACACTTTGACACACTGCAATGGTCTAGAACTATGAGCAATTCAAGCCAAGCCTAGGAGAGAACCAATGATGAACAAGTGTTGTTTTTTTAGGTCTGATTGCGAGGTGATTGAGGGCGAGGTTGTGTCACTCCAAGCTGAACGAATGACGCCTGCTGATTGGGCGACGGACCTCACGTTGCAATCCGACTGGTTGATTGATTTCAAGGTCGGGCAGCTCATTCTCAAGCCTGACACGCTGCTGTCAACGACTACCATCGTGAGTACAACTCAATTCGATGGGACGTTGCTCGCACAGCGTTAGCGTAGTTATTAACAGAGCTGACACCACGAACCGTGTGTTTTGTTCTGTCAGGTTGGCTCCCTGTTCTGTGCACGCAAGGCCGTGTTGGCAGCCATGTTTCCGGGTGGGGAACCAGCGAACCAGGTGATGCTGCTGGGCACCGTGGTGCACGAAATCGCACAGAAGGTGAGTTGCACAGCTTTCAGAGGATTGATCACTTCTGGATGCAGACCGCTGCCTATCAACATGACTCAGGAGGCACAATCTTACTGATACCTAATTTACGTCCATAAGCAGTTCGGCCAGGAAGACCAGTCACTACATTGTAGATAATTCTATATCTCTTCTATATTTTTGCAGCTGAGCCATTAAAAAGAAAAATATTTCTGCAATGTATGACAATGGTGGAAGTAGTTTCCTAAGTGCTGGCAGGGAGTCTTGTCCATTTAGTTACTGAGTAAGGTTGAAGGGAGTGAAGTTAAGCAATTCTGCACTGAAGCAGCTGTTGGATGGGTGACCACCTTGCAGATTGTCAGTTTGTCAAGTTATGGAGTTTGAGGGGTATAGTTAAGCAACACCGAACGGTTTAGCATGTTGGAATCACCAGTTCTCCCAGATCACCAAGTTAAGCAACATTGCACTGAGTCAGGTCTAATTCTTATTTGAGAAGAGACCCCGATTTCATTGAATATCGAGTTTTTGACAATTGACAAGCATAAACCCTTGCCATCAAGTGCTAGCACGTGTTTATACATCAGCTATAGCGAGCGATAGCCACCCGACGCACAGTCAGCGCTCGGGCTCGAAATTACCAGCTGTCGTCACGCGGTGGCTGAGTGGAGGGGGCTTCATGCACAGTTGCATACCTTGTCAAGCTAACTATACTTATACCATGAGTATAGTTATAGTAAAACCGGCACCGGCTTTCCCCTCCTACCTTCTATGTTAGGTTAGGTTCATCATCATCCACTCATTCACCGATGCCATGATACCACCACAGGGCCAGCTGTCAAAACATTACCTCATAAAACCCCAATAATCATCAACTTAAGTACATGAGGTATATGCCGCTAAGACTTCCATCATCATGACTCTTGCGCCACTCCAGGTGCTGACCGACGGTGGCGAGGCCACCGAAACCGCGACGCGCGCCCTTGGGGATGATTTGCTGTCGTCCCGGCGACACGTGTTGGCGATGTTCTCTGCCGGGCTGAACAGGGCCAGCATGCTCCGCGAGGTTGACTCCTTTGTGCCAAACATCGTGGCCTTTGCCAACTGCAGACCGACAGCAGGGAATTGGAAAGGTGAGCTTGTAGCAGTGATTTATTTTTTATCGAACCAATTTTTCCGGCGCAACATAACCATCTGGTTGACGTGCCGTAAAACCCTTACATTCATTCCTTCGATATAGGTTCCCACATCTTCCTTTCATTGTTAATTATTGCTACTCCAATCCTGAAAAGAGGTTAGCCTAATTGATGTCATTCTCTTTTCTTACAAGTAAAACTAAGCGAATTCAGCTCAAAAGTGACGATTTTTCCAGCTTATTGTCTGTTTCTCTTGCTCTGCAAGCTATCACTTATTAAAGTTATCTCAGTTGAGTATCAGGAGAGTGGAATCAGCTGTCTTCAATTCCACAACCAAATAACTGTGCGTAGCGATCTCACCTTTTGCAAAACTGCGCTGTATATAAAGCTCTAGCTGGAGCATTTCAGCTGCAGCGCTGAATATTGACAGTTATGATGGCAATGATGGCAATAAGCAGACATGATACATGGGAGGTAGGACAATTGTTTCGCAAAAGTAAATTGGATATTGGGGTTAGTGGCATAGCCATAGTTTATGTTGTGGAAGAGTTTCCCTGTGGTTCTTGAATAATTGGGTATAAGATTTGGTATTTAAGGATCAAAGAGGATAGAAGCCGATTTCAAGGCATCGTCGAACATTGTCAAAGGCCAAGGCAAACTTTTTTCATTTTCCAGTTGTAAACGACAGCAATACGGAAACACAAACGAATAGCAAAACTTCTGTCAAATCACATCGCTTTATTTGGCACATATTGTCGCATTTCTTTCAAAGGAGGAAACGACAGGTTTAGAAACACCCGGCTCGTTTTCTTCCCCGCAATACCGCAGCTAGGATTTAGGGCATTGCTAAATGTAGTCGCTCCTTCTCAACAAATTTACATGTGGTTTTACACACCTTGGAAGTACAACTCAAAATCAAGTTTTTCGTGATTTTTATGTTACTTGACTGGAAAAAGGCAGGTGATGGAAATTGCCTTCAGCTCAGCCTCATTGCTCTTTCGATTGATTCTTCCCAAAACTACGACTTAATTTGGATAATCTGCAGTAGACCGAAACAGAGCGGGTTCGCTGCTTGCTGATGGGACGGGGCGCAGGAAGCGTCATGTAGAACGTGCGGGTAGGCGCGGGCGTCCTGCGTGCTACGAACACGAACGCCAACACGAGCACGAATGCCGACAGCCCGGCCCACATCGCGACCCCCATCACGGCTCTTGTCTAACCTTCGTTGTCAAGGATACGTACTCGTGGTGTTTCATTATTTAGGATCATTGTCAGCTGGCATCATGGGGGGAAGTTCCATGCAACATTCAGGCTAGATATATCTTTTAACCTAATTGGATGAGCTTACAATATCCACTTGGTTGAACCACTTAAAGGAAAACCATTATATGTATAGAGGTACTACATATATTAGAGATTTTAAAATGTATGTGTGTTTGTTTGTGCCCTACTGACCAAACGGCTTTTCCAAATTTGATGAATATTTTTGGAATTCTTTGAAATATATTCTTAGCTTAGATCTAACAATTTGAGAAAGACAGGTGTAATCGTTTTTGATCAATAGCTTATACAAAATTTTTAGATTTATACCAAAATTGGAATGTCATCACAATTTGCATACGTACGTACCTACATTCCCTATTAATAAATCCTGTGGTTGCAATTTTTAGATCATGTTGCATTCCTCCTTTATTTCCATTTCTCAGGTAATCTATTGCTTATTTTATTTTTTGAGCAGTAATGTGCATAGCTTAATGAGAGTGTGGTTTTAAAACATTTCCCGTAGTAACAAAACATTCATAGATGTCATCCTCTTCAAAAAGGGCTCTTATGTCCTTTAATTACACATTTTTCAGCCCGACACTGCTTGCGTAGTGTGCTTCAGCTAATCAACACAGATCAACATGCTTGACACCCCTGGTATTCCAGGCAGGCTGGGCCAAGTGCTGGACGCCGAGGAGAACGTCTGGAGTCCGCGGCTCGGACTCAAAGGCAAGCTGGACGTGACCGCCATCGTCTCTGAGGATGGGCAGGATTTCGTTGCGCCCCTCGAGATCAAGACGGGCCGTGCATCAGGGTCGGCCGAGCACCGTGGACAAGTCATGCTCTACCAGGCCATGCTGAGGGACATGGGCGTACCCTCCAATGCAGGTCTGCTGCTCTATCTCAGGTGCGCTAATCTCATCAACCATTTGATGCCCTATCATGCATTGCTTACTCAGTGATGCTGCCTAACCTTGAGCCTCTGCACTTAGCTTGGATTGGATTTGGATATTATTTTCAGTCCTAAATATTCTTGTATCTGGCTCTGAACAGTGTTGATGCAGATTGAGTTGTTCAGATTCAGTGTTGACCATAGCTACGGGACAACAGACTTCACTCTCCTCGCCTACAAGGAAAAATAATCTAACGATTGCAAGCACCATTGACCCACCCGTTCCTTTCAGGGATGGTGTAGTCGATCGGGTGTCAGCCAATCAGGCGGAGGCGCAAGGACTCGTGTCACTTCGCAACCGTCTCGTGCCGTTCCTGTCGCGGCCGACGACGCGGCTGAGCGTCGACGTCGAGAGGCTGACCCCGTCCACTGACAGACAGGTGGCCAGTAAGGAAGAGGTTCTTGATGCGTTCCCTCTGCCCATGCTGCCTGCACCGATCTCTCACCACAGCGCATGTGCACGTTGTGCTCAGTTGCCAGTATGTGCGCTGTTTCTCAAGTGAGTGCCACTCCGCTAGGACACAATGAATGTGCTTTTTGGCAAAAAGGGCGATGAAAACAGTTTGAGAAATTGAGAAATATAAACACGTTGCTTTGCATTTACTTAATGCTGTTTATAAACAAAACTTTGATTAGCTTGCCATTTTTTTCAGAGAATAGATATGATAGACAAATAAATATGGTATGCATATTTTAACGTGCAAAGTCATACTGTGGTGCCAGAGGTAGAAAAAAGCCCTGTGTTTCCTATGGGATGGGCTATGTTATATGATTTCCAAATGGAAATCAATATGATTTAATTTTCTTATTTGATAATTTCAACATCATCCCTTCTCCATAGCGCGAGCAACAAGCCCGTGGTAGAACCTGACAACCCATTGCTACCATTGCTGTCAACGTCGACAGCACACCTGACACCTGAGCACGTGGCCTACTTCTTGCGGTGGGTTGCGTTGCTTGCATTGGAGTCGTCTGAACCTCAAGGCACGCCGCTAAGTCTGCTCTGGACCAGACCGCCATCTCAACGGTACAATTACAATTATTTTGCCGTTACAGTTAAAATTTGAAATACCATCCCCCAAAAAGTTAACCTGGCCTTTTTCATTATAGCCTTGCTCCCTTCGAGATGAACCAAGGTCATTTCAATAAAAGCCAAGACCTCTGACCTCTTAAGGGGGTTACATCATAATTCACGTATATCTTGTCAGAACAATGTTGACTCAATCCCACCAAATAAAGTGCAGTAATGTATAATAACAAGGCTCCTGCTTTATTTGAAAACATGGTGTATCCAAACAGACCCCGCTGCATTCCAAACCTTCGTTTGGTCGGAACTGGAGGTGATATGTCAAGCACTGAAATCTGTCTCGAGTTTGACCACAACCCCCTCAAAGAAACGGAACGGATTGATGGGTTGGCAAATGAAGGACACGCACCAATTAAGGAAGGCGACTATGTGGCGCTTAGCTCAGAGTCGCGACCCGCCCTTTACACGGGAACGGTGCTCACCATCGAAAGTACAAAGGTACAGTTTTAGTCCACATGTTGTAGCTGCAAGCTTTTCACAGTCCATGCTGTTTTCCATCTGCAGGCAAGGCTTGCCAAATGGTTCAAAGCTTCTAGCCCATGCAGTTGTCCAACTCTAAGCATGGCTTGCCAAATAGTTCAAAGCGTCTAGCCCATGCTGTTGTCCAGCTCAAGCCATGGCTTGTCAAATGTTTCATACCTTACAGCCCATGCAGTTGTCCAACTCTACGCATGGCTTGCCAAACATTTCAATCAGTTACTGTCCATGATGTTGTACATCTCAAGGTATTCTTGCACAGGTACGTGTTCTTTTGGACCGGCCAATGAGGTCTGAGCATGCTGCGCAGTTGCTGCACCTGGATGCCCTACCCATGGCCGACCCAGGCTCCATGACGCGTGGCTTCTTGCGCCTGCTCATCGAGGACACACCTCGCAGTGCAAGTCTTCGCGCCTGCGTGATTGACCGGTAAGTGCCCAAGTAACTTATGTGCCTTTACAGTTTATTGCCAGTGTCAAGACATCGTCTTCAGTGGTACCATTTTAGGAAATAACTGGTAGTATACAGATGCGGCACCAACTCCCTTTTATTTTTGGATGAGCGAGCGAAGCAAGCGAAATCCTTTCAATTACACTGATCCAGAAAGCTCTTCGAGTGTTTTTTTGTGTGTTTTGTGTGTTTGCTGACGAACATTTTCTGTACCCTTTAGAGGAAAATTACAAAGCAATATGACTAATGACTTAATCAATCAAAAGCCTGGAAGAAGCTCAATTTTTTAAGTCCTCACTTGAAGCACTTTAAATTATTCGCCTAAAAGCAGCTCTTCTGTCATTCCTCGTAATTTGCTTGATAAATTTTTATCCTGACGGTTAGTTTCTTTACTGCAGACTGTTGATCTCTAGCTGGCAAAAAAATCATGATACGAGGAGTCTTTGTTTCCAATAGTTTTGAACTGTACAAAAATGCACTGTTCTTTTCTTAGCTTTAACGGGAAGATAAACGAGGCGTTGCCACACAAATTAGTGTGCTGTTCAAAATTCCTCTTGGTCAAATAAGGCTTTATAGTCACTCATTAGTCATTAGTCATTAATGATATTTCACTGAAATTCATGTCTAATTTAAGACTTTCCAGACTTTCCAACTGTGTGATGATTCGGCAAGGTTGAAGTCACCACTCACCGATATAGTTTAAGACTCGGTGTGTGTTTCAGGCGCTCTCCGACATTTTCCAAGCTTCCAAGTTCGGTGCTGGCTGCAGGCAAAGAAGTCTTCTCTACGCTCAACGAAGGCCAGAGAGCGGCCGTTCTGAAGGCTTTGTCCGCCGAATCGTTCCTTCTCATTAAGGTAGCATTGTGTCATTCTATTTTTGTATTGTCACTTTGGTGTCTTCGGAATTCAGATAATGCATGTTCGGGTGCAATTTTGAAACCTGGTAATCCTCCTTATTTTGTCACTAAGCTTGGTCATTTTGTGCCTGTGAACAGCAACTATTAAACTATTTATTAAACAATTGATTTGTCCCTAAGTTTTTGACAGCCAGCTTTGTATGGCAGCACTGGATCTTTCCACTTGTGTCAGCTATGCTAGTATTCAAAGGCATCCTTTATTGTCATTGGTTTGCAAATGAGTGAAATGAAAAGAAACAAAACTACACATAGCAGACGATTTGTGCTCTTCCTGTGTCTCTTACCCTACCGCAATGTGCAGGGCATGCCGGGATCGGGAAAAACGCACACGGTATCTGCGCTGGTGGCACTCCTGGTGGCGACCGGGAACAGCGTGCTGCTGACTTCGCACACTCACTCCGCGGTCGACACCCTGCTCGTCAAGGTAACCTTGGCAACATGCTGAACTTGGGGCGGAAGTGCTGACATCAACAAGTCGTTTTTATTAGCAGTGAAGAGTTCTAGATACATTTGTGTGCGCAGCTAGCGTTAGTTGGTAAAATTTGCATTCGATCAGAGTGCCATCTATGTTAACATTGGCTTTGATTTCTTGATGACGTCAATATATTCTCAGTAGCTAGGTGCTAACCTATTTTGGACTATTACTCATGACTCTTAACCACTTCGCAGACACGTTCACGGAAGGTGAATACCTTGTGCTTGCAGGTCATGTCGCGCGGAATTCCTGTCCTGCGGTTGGGCGCCGTGGCGCGTGTCAACCCGGCGCTGCACGACTTCACCGAGTCCAAGCTTTTCGCCACCTGTCGTACTCCGGAGGCGCTCGGGACTGCGTTCGCTGCGATGGTGAGACTGTCACAACAGCCGAAAACCGACTGTGCCGTGCTTGTGGCTTCCTGTCTATTGCTCACGGCGTTGTGTCCTCCGTTTTACAGCCGGTTGTGGGATGCACTTGCCTCGGCGCCAACCACCCGTTGCTCTCGCGCCGAGTGTTCGACGTCTGCATCGTGGACGAGTCGACGCAGGTCAGTCTCACCGTTTCCGTGATGATGGGATGAGAACGGCATGGTGGAATAAATCAATTCGCCTGCAGCAGGGATGCAGTCACACTGTCATTTTTCTTGTGAAGCAATGGATTTTCACAGAGAGATTTTATTTTTAGAAACTTTTTTCAAAGTACCTTTACCTTATTTATTACAAAAAAATATAGATTGCCAAAAGATACCCTATTTTTGCTGGCATTGAAAGTAGCATGTTTTACTGCCTGTTTGAATCCTCTTAAAGACTGTTAACTGTTTTGGTTGAAAAAGATTCAGGCAGCCAAGCAATTCTGACTTTGTCGGACATTGGCAGGCGCTGCAGCCGCTGGTCTTGTTCGCGCTGGCATCCGCACGACGGTTTATCCTGGTTGGCGACCCTGATCAGCTGGCGCCGGTAGTCCGACATCGGCAGGCCCGGGCGCTTGGCATGGACCAGTCCCTGTTTGCCCGGTATGTAGCACGGACTGGTTCGTTGCCCTAACTCACCATTCGGCTCAACCTCAGGCGGAGAAATGCCCAGATAATACATTCAGTGTTAATTGCTAAAAAATATACCCGAAACCAACTGATGCCATTCCTCTCACCTACATGCAAAAATAGCTTGGTGCAGATTATATAGATGGCAAATCCTTCTCTGTATGAACACTTGCAAATCTCTGAGTTGATGAGGGCATATTTGTCTGTCTCCCCTTCCAACTACTGATAGATCACGTAATTCCCCTCAACTAAAAGTGCAAATTCTCACTTTTTAGTCTCTCGCTGAAGGTCTCTCTCTGTCATACTCTTACTCTCAAATAGTCTCACTCTAGGATTCCCAGGGGTTTCTGCTAGGACTACCAAGGACTGCATTAACAAGCCAGAGGGGGACCCGTAACAATAGGAAATTCGGGTGTACCTTTATCTGTGCTACTAGGACATAGTAACTTCTGCAGCTATCTCGCCATTAAGTTAGGGCTTGCGGACGAATACAATCAGTGTCTCCTCTTTAACTTCCTTTCGTTGTCAGACTCGATGGTCTGGGAGCGACGGCGGCACTGGACCGACAGTACCGCATGAACGGACCAATCACAGCCCTGGCCAACGCGGTGACGTACCGCGGGCAGCTGCTCTGTGCCAACAAACAAGTTGAGGGTGCCACGCTGCGAGCAGTGACCAAGGTACCATTCTGTTGAACCCATGCACCTTCCACTCGGCATGTAAAACCCTGTCGACTCTACTTGAGAAAATATTGTCACACTGCACTTTTCGACCAACCCCTTGTCATAGTTGGGACGCGTTGGGATGTGGTATTGGATGGATAACTCCCAGGCATGACCACGCAGCTTGGAATAGAGGTTGGAATAACTGAAGGAAGTACAACCTCTCGACAGCATCAGATCAGTGGAGGAATCCTGCTGTTCGAGTTGCACCATCCTTTGGAATCCATGTTAATCCAGTGTTCCCCTTGGTGCCCTTTGGCAAGAATAGGCAACGAGCCGACCCAAGGTTTCCCCTTCTCCATTCTAGGCTAAGTTAGGGCCATTATCATCGTCCACTCATTCGCCGACACCATTAGACCAACGTGCCACAGGGCCATTTGTCAGAACAGTGCATTGTTTGACACTACAAATCAATCAATTGTAGTGAACGCTGGTGGCCTCTGACAGTTTTGTGGCTTCTCCGTTTGATTGCGTTTTGCGCAGGTCCCGCACGAGCCGTGGCTAGCGCAGGCTCTGTCCGCGGAACTCGCCGACTCGGTTGTCTTTCTGGACACCGGACGCATGCCCCGCACCGACTCCGGAGCCAGCGAGGACAAGTGCATCACCAACGAGCGCGAGGCCAGAGTGGTGGCGCATCTGGTGGCCGCATTCTGTGCGATCGGAATCCCTGGCAGCGCGCAAGGCGTCATGGCAACGTACCGAGCGCAAGTGCAACTGCTGCAGCGCACGCTTGCCAACGCCGACGGGCCGGAGGTCAACACCATAGACCAGTTTCAAGGTCGCGACAAGGAGGTGGTCATCCTGTCGTGCACCCGTTCAGATTCAGAAGGCCACAGCTACCTCAACCAGGTACATAATAAAAACCAGCTAATTTGGGAGCTTGGAAATTATTGACGAGGTTTTGAAAGTCCTTTTGAACATTTGCATTGATATTGGAGTCTGAGAGACCTGTTTTAAAGTGAGTGGGACATTCTATCTTTTCTATTCTACCAGTAAAAATGAAATTTTTCTAATGTGGTAACTTTGCAGGACATGGAAGTGTTGGGCGATGTCCGTCGGTTGACTGTGGCCCTGACGCGCGCGCGGCACAAATTGGTCATCGTTGGCGACGCATGCACGCTCGGAAACTTTGCGCCATTTGCCCGACTTTTGGGCAGTCTCAAACCGTGCAACCTCATTCGACTGCACCATGGTGTGGACGGGTTCACCTGGACTGCGTGACTTTGGCTGCTTCTTTCTGCAACTTCCTGCATCGAAACTCGTTTTTGTTTCATATAATTGATAAGCTGATATGTAATTTTTAAAATAATTTCACAATATATTTTTGTACAGTTGCATTACCATTTAGATATCATCGAAAAAAGAACGTGTTTTAAATGTTGAGTAAAGGTGAAACGATAAAAACGATAAATTTTTAGTTCATATTGTGGTAATGTTTCCATCGAGTTTTATCGGGATTAAACGACATGTTAAATCTCGGTGAGCATGGTTCCAGGCAATATCGCCAAATATTGGTGCCGATTCGCGTCCATTGTGACACGCAACATCGTTCATAAGAAGTAAGCTCAAAATTTTGTTATCCTCTCTGTCTACTCCTCTATGAAACCACAAAACACCAAAAAAAGTTTTTGGAAAAATTGCCGAAGTCCATACCCTTCACTCACAATCAAAACTATTCCCTAAAAAACCGCACAACCCTTCCTAACAAACTTGCCAAACACTTCCTAGCCAGTGGCGTGTCTATGATCCTGGGCACGCCCAGTGGGGTACCTGGCAGGGGGGCACATTGGTGCGTTATTGTTCCCATAACCAAATAACATTTTGCTCTATCCTCACTTGTATTTTAATAATTGCCATACCTTATTACGTAAGCCCATTTTCACGTCATTATCCATGCCACAATGGCGTCACGCATCACCGAACCCAACAAGACCCTTCCGCTGAAAAGGGTTGTGAAATGTATCATC
>LVVV01432299.1:0-16127 GCA_001676325.1 Amphinemura sulcicollis
GGGGGGGGGGGGGTGTAAAAATTGAAGTATTCTGATGAACTGCCCAGTCTGGCTTTACACTCATTTGGCAACCGAGCTGTATCGGCCTAACGCCTACACCAATTCAAACCAATTTTAAAGGGCACATGTATGTGTTCTCAATTTGGACCCATTTCAGTTTTCAGCAAAATCGAACAAATATATTTTGTATAAATCGATTTTCATGACTTTTTCAGATTTTTTCCAACCTTGAAAAGTCGACATTTTCCAAAGTTTTGAACCAAACTTGACCAAAATTTGCACACACGTTGACCCCCTGTTAAGATATACCGTGTCTGATGATTTCAGGTCAGTACATTCATCCGTAAGTTTTTTTTTTGTGTTTTTCAGTGATTTTTTTGTGATTTTTGTTTTAATTTTGTGCCTTTTTTCATCAATTGACTTTTAATTTTTACCATTTGTCCTGCTCTCTGCATTGGTCGTCGCTGCTTGATATAATCAGTGGTATAAATTTCAAAATGTTGGTTTCACTCAGGCTTTTTTATCATGCAAAAAATGGACCATTGTAGATGCATTAGGTACCAGCAGTGGTACCAGGCCCACCCGGCCGCCCCTCTGCGCAAGCCTATGCTTGTCGGTAGCCCAAGGTCGAGACCGAGCCGATTAGTCTTCTCTCGGGGGTGTTGAATGTCCTGGAGAGGATAATTCTTTCTAGGATTGAGCTCTTCCTGGACTCCAACGACGTCATCATGGACGAACAGTTTGGTTTCAGGAGGAAGCATTCATCCAATCACCAGGTACTCTGAATCACGGAACACATCACAGGGAGTTCAACGAGAACAAACAGACGGCAGCAGTGTTCCTCGATATTGCCCAGGCCTTCGACCGAGTGTGGCACGAAGGGCTACTGTCTCCCAGCCTATCTGTTTCGATTGATTGCTTCCTACCTTCACCGCCGCTCTTTCAGGGGGTTTCACCAAGGAGAGTTTTCCACCTCCAGGCCGAACAAAGCTGGGGTTCCACAGCTTGCTGGCTCCCACGCTGTTCTCAATCTACATCAACGATATTCCGAGGACACTTTACGTGATGGTTGGGGTGTACGCTGACGGCACTACACTGGTCGCTCAGTCATGGCAAAGTTTACAGGCCTGCAAGAATCTTCAGAGGGCGCTTTCCAGCTACGAGTCATGGTGCGAGGTAGGCGAGTCAAAGTCAACGTCTCCAAGAGTAATGCGGTGTGGTTTACCAAACAGCGGACCCAGAAAGCGACTTCGGTTACCAGCCTGGAGCTGTTCGGTGACGACATCTCATGGTCTTCAGAGGCCATGGCTATCTTGGTGCGACCCTGGACAAGACCCTGTCTTGGAGGGCCAACTGCATAGCAGCTGGCCACCCGCGCTAAATCCCAATTAGGAATTCTAGGCCCAGTCCTCAACACGAGGAGCTCCCTGAGTATCGCCAATGGGCGACCAAGTTCTACAAGGATCTGGCGTCAGTCCCAAACCCTCTGCGGCCTACGAGGCCGAGGGCGTCCTGCGCTACAAACGTCACAAGAACATGCTGGCGCTTAGTCCGCAATAGCTCCCGGCTTCGACTAGAGTCAATTAAATTTAATTAATCAATTTATACATGTTCTTACTAGGAATTAAGTCCATTATATTTCCAAGATAAGACTCTGCTGAGCAAAGTCTTCACTTATAAATATTGTATAATATATAAGTTAGGGTTAGATTAGATGGTAAAGTTGGATTTTGAATTAAAATTGTAGGATTTGTAGGATTTAAACAAGACATGGAGCGTAGCTTTGCTATAACTGCGATGCAATAGAGTGGACATGATAAATTTGTGCTAATTTTGTGTAGAAGTGGTAGGTGGATTTCTATCATTGGACTTTGCCAACGATATTGCGTAGCTGGAAATGCACGTGACACGACACGTGTAATGAAAGGCCATGGGCAGCTTAAAGGGATGAAATATAATTAAAATTTTGTCAATTTCAAACTTATGAGTGTAGTACATTTACACTAGCGTTTCATCCGGTTACACAAGCGCATTTGTGCCGTACTATTGGTACCCATCAACAGAGTACCTTGTTCGTCCTGATTTGCCATTTACGTCTAGAGTTAAGTTGCGCCTTGGTGACAAGTTAGTTAACCCTTCAACATGTTTGACGTATATGTGTGGGCTCACTAGGCACAGTCAACTCTTTCATTGACTTTATTCGTAAAATTCAACTCTAGAAACAAAATGTGACAGCACAACTGAATATTGCGCTCAACGAGTTTTTAACAACAAGTTTTAGTGGCACGAAGATAGAGAAGCTTGATCCACTTCACAGCCGCGTGGTGTCATGAATCCAGTCCCGAGCGACAGAGACACGGGAAAACACGTACCACGGCCGTTGATCCCCACAAGTACCCGGCCAGAGGGCCACGCCAAACACTATCCCTTCGACTACCAGCGGGCCTCCCTCGTCGCGCTGAAACAATGCCGGACTGGGACCAGGCTTGGCAATATAGAACTGAAATAGACATGACAGGGGCGAAATCATCTCTCAGCGTTAGGTGCTTAGATTGATTGATTATTGGGGTTATAGGGCATTCCCTATGCTTACGAGGCAGACGGAAGCGTCTCCCACGGCACAGAGCTTGGACTCGTCGTAGTCGAAGGCCAGATTGAGGGCGCATGCGTCGTCGCTGAACACGCTCATGTTGGCAGCCTGCAGCCGGTCCGTGGTCCAGTCGTCGGAACCCTGAAACCGTGGTGATCCTAAATACCACTTCCCAGCAACTTGCTTGCTTGCTTGGGATTGATTGTGGATTCAGAACTTCAGAATGTTGACATTTGTTTCAGCTCTAGACAAGACTATTATCAAAATGATTACCCATTGTCCTGGCATTCCGGCTCCTTACGCACTTGTAGTTTTCAATTAAATTTGTTCCCGGGTGATGGGAGTCATTAAAACACTCGTTTTGATGGATGTTGATTTGTAAGATTGCTGGGGAGTGGAGCTCATGTTGATTTTTAGAGCAATCCGCTGAACAAACATAAAAGGTATATAACGAGCTTTCCCCGAAAAGTATCGTGAAGCTATGAGAGAGATCCCAATACTCTGGTCTAGAATCAAAGAAAGGAAACCACCACCAATCGGCTTCTGAAAGGTGGGTGGCTCACGATTATTTCCCCCCACCCGGCAAAGACGCCAACGGCTGCGGCAGGCGACGCCTGGTTTAGTGTTGGCAGCGAAACGACGCCGACGTTGGCGCCGAGGTTGAACGGTGGCGACGCCTCGAGGAGTGCCAAGTCGAAGATGCCGTTGAAGACGTCACTCTGCGGGTGATGCACCCATCTCGACACGTTATGCACACTGCCGTTGCTCAGCATCGCACTGAAAGCACCGTCAGAATGCATGAAATGATAAATACATGTACATGTACAACTCTCAGGGTATTTTTTTAGCCACTTGCAGTAGAGCACATAATCGTTTCAAATCTATTTTGAGCAAATGACGTTATCATATAATTTAGGGTCTGCCTATTCTAATCAGTCATGTCAGTGATCAATTCTGTGTAAAACCAAAACATCTTGACAATTTCCCAGATTCCCAATCGCCTTCAACCATTCATTTTGATTCTCGACGAAGAGGAACGCTCTTTGCATGTGTAAGAAGAAGCTTTTGAGGAGATAGCAAACCCTTGCCTGCCTACGCGCATGCTCCATTCGGGCAACAGCACGGGCGCGCTTGCGCACCAGGCGTCCGTCAGCGCCCACTGGGCAGACAGCACCACGCCGCCGCAGTAATGGCCGCTGTCTGCACGCTCGATGGAGACCATGTAGGGAAAGTCCACGATGTCGCCTTCGTGCCCTCCAAGGATCCGTGGCGAGCCTGCACGGAGAGGAAAATAATTTCAATGCTTTCATATTTTTTAAACCAAGTACTTTTCCAAATTGCAGCACTTGTTTAAAAAGAAGAGCAAAAAGCTGGGGGGTTGACTGCCCGTTTAAGAAGTAGTATGCTTCCCTTAGGCCCAGGTTTGCTAGTTTCTTATCTTAGAGTTAAAGTGGGTGTTGAGTTATTTGCCATTGCAACAGCCAAACAAGTGCAGTGAAATTCAATTTTATCTCCGTGTCCTCTGTTAAAGCGCATTTTCAGGAGACTTTTCTAGTGATTTTGGGAAGGTTTTCAGGGATGTTTGTTTTAGGTTTTCGGTTGTGGAGACCTTTTATGGTGGCTCTGTGGACCTAAAAGGAACCTGAGGAGGATTTCGCCAGAGCCTCATAGCAATTATCGAAAGGTGTAAATAGTATAACTTGATAGTAACAGTGCTTTTGTTTGACACAGTCACCCTCTGGGCACAACTCATGATTTTGGGACCAGTGTAATTGAGGAAATGCACTCGCCTCGCTTGCGCATCCAAAGCTGATTGTTAGTACAGCAACATTTGCACTATTTTCGATGAAAAAGACCATTCGTATGCTGACAGGGCGAACTCACCCCAACAGGTAGCCGCCAAGTTGGCGAGCATTGCGCAAGCGCTCACTACGGCGAGTCTGCTACGCGGCATGTTCATAGCTTACTGCGAGACCTTAGAAAAACAACTGCAAACATTCCCCTCGAATCGATGTCTGAATACTGTTCAAGAATCAAGATAATATATGACAGTCCAATCTTCAAACATTTTTTAAATGATAACTCATATCAAGGGAATATCATATATTGATGTCCTATCATTGATTGTGATTGCGAATATTACACAAAAGCTTTGCGTGCATTATCAAGTTGGATGGATGATTGATTGCAGAGTAGGTCTGCTAGGAGTAGGACCGAGATGGCAGTGTGTATCTTTATAGATGTAAGCAAAGCCTTCCATTGTCATAGTAACATCGTACTAAGCCGCCCTGTGAGAATGGCCAGCCGCAAAAAATGGGAAGGATGCAAATTTATGTTTTAATGTTTTCCATGTTGACTTCGAATTTATTTTTATTGGTATGCTATTTTTGTGAGAATCGGTTCATCCTGCAGCCATTTTTAAGTCCTTAAATATTGAGAGGCGTTGTTGACGGACTGTAAAACTTTAAGCCTTTAAATTAATTGTTTTCCAAGCAAAGTGGAGGACCAATGGCCGAACAAACTCAAAGGTACGACAAATTTCGACCAAAGGAGTTTGCTCGCTCATTCACGCAGATAATAGGACAACTATCTTTTTCTTTAGTGCACTTGTAATAATGTTGTTTTTCAATGCCTACTCACCTGACCACGAGTGTGTGTGTTGTTCGGAGCACAACTCAGATCGTCAAGACCGTGAGAGCCGGAATTTAGATTCGTTACATCACCGCTCACCAGTATTTTCCGATTTGAATAATGAACAAAGATGCATTGAAGACCAAAGACACGGGTATCCACACCTGTCACAAAGTTATTAAGGTTTAATATTTATATGCCCAAAGTGCATGCCTCTTTGGCGATTAATTGCGGGATAGAAATTCATAAAAAGGTACTTTGGAAAAGTTCGGTGGGAAGCCAAAGATTGAACACTGGAGTCTGGACTATTGTGGATGCAAGTGACCAACGTAATGTGTCAAGCTGAGTAGACTCTAGGTAGGTATAGCTGGAGCGTCTCTGTGATTCTGAACGTCGAACACTCCGGAAAATAAGCATCCATTTGAGTGTTTTCGTCTTAAATTGATCTTTTCGAAACCAGAAAGTCGAAAATGATATGTTTGTCCCTTTAGTTTAAACCCTATCTGGATGGCTTCACTCTTAAAATTGAAAACAATTTTTTTCTGTGCTGAGGAACCGGGAAGGAAGTAGCAATCCTTGAAAAAGATGACTTTTAATTAATGTTCTCGTCAAAAATGCGAACATGGTGAATGCAGAGGTGGCGGTTAAAACATTCGCCTTCCTTATTACGCTGGCCCAATTTCCCAAATCCCAGCTGTTCACCGAGCGAATGCGCTGAGAAAAGAGTTGGTGTCGCTGTTGGTGACTTGACTCTATTAATCTCTATTAGTTCTCTATAAATTAACACGCAAGCGAAAGAAAAGTTGATTAAAGAGGCGTTTTTTTAAGTAGAAGGAAGGTGCGGTGGCCAGTGCGTAATCACAGAGAAACAAACGCCGAATACAGACAGCACATACTTCAACTAATCAAAACAGATGGCAATATAGGTGAAGTTTTTTCTCAATGTACTGCATGGTCGCAAATCAATCACCGACACCAATTGACAGTTTTGACCATATCATGACGAGCAGCTGAAATTTTACACTGTCAGTTAAACTAATAATATCTGGCTAAATGAAAGTAAACTTTGGGTAAAACAGAGTGATATTTCATTCCAGCAACTCAAACATGTATTGAGGAAAATTTCTTGACAAACCTAAAAATATGGGTCCCATGGACACACATGCCCTGACGAAGAACAGTTTTTAAGTTTAATAATAAAGGGCAAACTCAAAGGAAAAATTGGATTGGAAAAATTTCAAAAGGAAAAATTAATTGAAATGTGTTTTTTTAGTTGTTTCATAAGTCTATATATTATTTACAGCGTGACGGTTTGTTACGTACCGAACAAACCTACGGGCTACACATTATTACCTCCTGTCTTTTTTCTTCCCTATTCTTGTAATAATAGTACCCAAGCCAACTGCTGGATTGGAATATGTGTGTTTTTTTTTTTAGGAAAATCGATTGTTAACATCTTTCAGTTAATAGAAGACCTTCCATCAAGAGCCAACTACTAACATAGAGGAAAATAGGGCCTTGAGAATTGCACAATTTTCATTAAATACAAACGAGACTTAATTTTTATAAGTATTGCTTTCATTTAAGTCAGGTAGAAAACCTTTGAAAATATAGGTATGTCTTCATTAGGCATCAAGCTCGCTCTAACATACGTATTAGCGCCATCACGAGGGAACATAAACGGTAAAACACTCGATTATATGTTTATGTACAGAAAGAGGTGGAGATGCATCTTATCACAATGCCTTGATGCTATAGGTATGTTCATACTTTGGTTGGGTTTGGATGGTCTTAATGATTACATGCAATCATCAAAACAGATACTGTTGAATGTTACAATGGATACACATGGTTGGATCAGCAATGATTACAATATCCAACTTCTATTTCATTTGTTTATAGACTTCTAGTAGCAGCGTAATACAGAAATATTAAAATGTTAAAATAATATTACTCCATAAAAAAATGTCAAGCACCAAATTATATCAAGCAAGATTGGAGATTGCTCGATCAATCAACCCAAACAAAACTAGGGCACAGCCCTACGAGATTTGACACAAATACAATCAATACTCAGTCACCACGAAATAATGTCAGCCAAATGCCAAAAAAGTGATGGTTTTGTAAATGGCTGATATAAAATCTGTGATGTGTGGGTGGATAATGCTATCTATGATAATTGTTTTGCTTTCTGGGAACAGGTAACATTATTCATAATGTTTCAAAGAGTATTAAATAACTTTTTGAAATGAAGAATAGTACAGCAACCCCCTAAGCAGACTATTATTCAGGTTTACATGTTGAAATCTGAGTTTTCTGCAGACTTCGTATTACCTTATAGCTCAGATACACTATTGCGTTGCAAAATCACAGGGCAACTGCTTAAAAATGAGACTTGGATGCCGGGGATCGCAGAGCCAAAGCACAATGACGAACGCTGCATTTGACGATGACTACTATTTACAAGAGTAGCTCTAGAAATGTTGTCTTCGGTAAAGCACTCGCAGAAACGTACGTAATCACGGCGCAAGTCTGACTCATTTCTTCACTCAAATGTTTGCTTGCATTTTGTCTCGAAGGCTCTCAGCATGACTGCACATTCGTATGTCGCTTCATTTACGTCCCTATTGTATTCAACAATGTTTCATTCAAATTTTTTATTTACAAATAACAAAGTATCATCCCTCGATGATATCGTCCCGCAAACGACGGGAATCGAATGACTAGCTCATATCGTTTTCAGAGTTAGGCCTTGCATCGCAAACGAGTTGCACGCGAGCGTCCGAGCAAGCCATATGGAACAAAAAAACTCACCGCTACGCACAAAAATTTATCACAACGTATTTCTTCACGACGCTTTATGCCTCTGCGAACGCTGAGCTCTCCGCTTTCTCTTGACGTCTCGCTTGAACGCCACGTTGCCGGGATCGTCGGCAATGAACGGATACTTGTGCACGCCGTGTACGTCGACGCCGTCGTAGCCTTCCACGCTACCGTGGAGGATGAGCTCTTCGCGCTCCTCGTCGGTCCAGTCGTTGCGGCCGCGGAGGCCGGACGCCACGAGTACCTTCTCGAGCTGCCAGGCCCGCTCGACGGCACGCTTGTGTGCGTGTTTCAGAAGGCGGTGTCGCTCAGCCTCGGGGTCCACACCATAGCGCACCAGCACCACCGCGTCGGGCCCGTGCAGGCGCAGCTCACCGCCGCCCGCGCCCGTTGCCTCCTCGTGCGCCATCGTTACGTTGAACATGCCGCCCAGTCTGGTGAAGGAAACGCAAAGTAGAGGTACATGCTTGGGAATAATCGCTTTCAGCTAAAATCCAACTTAGTCCACACAAAGTCCACACAACCTACATCTTGGGTAATTTCAGATGAATACATGTCCTATCATAGTCAATTGCACCCATGCACACTAGCTGCATCTCTATTCCTACAAGCTGACTCAAACTGCCTATCATAATTAAACCACTAATTGGAGCGCTGCCTCACCTCTTGAGCTCCTCGCGATCATCACGCATCTTCAGCACGTTCTCCTTGACAAAGTAGAACACGTCGCGGTCATGAAGGCTGAAGTGTAAGTCAAGGAAGAACGAGTTGTTGAGCACAGACGTGACGACATCCTGAACAACGCCGTTGACGCCCTCTACCACGTTGACGAGCGCTCGCTTGTTGACACGCGAAATGAGCAGGCCTTCACCAAACACTGCACGACGATATGCCACGCGGGGAAGCAGGTTGCGAGTCTTTGGCTCCGTCTTCAGTAGCGGCTCCGGCACGAAGCCCGGGTCACGGAACTTAGTGTTCACCTGTGATCCACGAGGAAGAGGATTATGGCATTGGTGTTTTCGTAGTGCCTACTTAAAGCAACTGGAAATCGATTTATGGGGCGTGTGTTGTTTCAATAAGCAAATAGAATTTGATAGGCAAGCATCCTCTTTGTTTTCTTTGAAATTGTTATTGTAGTTACTTTTCTAAGCTTATTCATTGGTAATAGAACGTGCAATATTTAATCATCCAGTGGAGCTTGAAAAGCCCGGCGCATTAAAATCCAATGGAACTCATGCGGAGAGTGAGGATTCTGTTGGGCGTTACCTTGTCTACGATGCACTGAAGGCCCGATGTTGCACCGAGGTCTGGGAAGAGTTGCGGTGAAGTTATGGACGCCGACGGCCGGTACACCATGTTGGCCGTGTAAGATGATCCCAGAGTGCTGCCAACGTTATAGCCGTAGAGATTCAGCCAGCTGCCCAGATCTGCCAAAATAATCGAAGGGAGTGTGTCAGCAATGAAAAATAGGTGCAACAGGTTAGGTAAACGAAGTTCGTTTTTGGTAACAAAATAAATTTTCATCAGAATATTTTACTTAATTTTTTTGTCGCAGCACTAACAAACAATCCTCATTGCAGGGTCAATTACTCTATGTACCTCAGACACGAGTAACGCTAAACAATTTACACCAATTAACAACCGATTAACGTGGCAGACATCATTCCTCACCTGTCATGTACGTTACGTTGTATGCAGGATTGATAGGGTCGTTGTTGTTGAACCGATAGATGAACACATCAGTGGGTGTTGTGAAGCGATTGGCCAGCTCCTCCCACGCGGGCGTCATCCATTGGCCCACTTGCGGGTCGTACAGTCGCTTGTTCAGGTACAACAACCCGGTGTTTGGGTCGAGCAAGCCGCCGTGAAAGTCTACCGGCAGGTAGAAGTCGGGGTTGGAATCCTTGGTCACCTTGCCGAACGGCGTGCGTCGGACATCTTTGATGACATTGCCGTTGGCATCGAAAAGTGCAATCGGAGACCCGTTTTGGTCTGATGCGACGTAGAATCGCTGCTCGGACGTTTCAACGGCCACCAGGATCTGAAACCGAAACGAGAGAAGTTGTTAGCTGACGGTGTAAATTGGAAGTTAGCAAAATTAATTTATTGGCATTCAATATCCATGAATGTTGTCTTTTAAAGTGATATCTAAAAGTTTCACAAGCAAGCTGTTTATAATAAAAAATCCACACATTTTTAGTTTAATTTTAAAATTTTGTTTTGTAATAATGGAATAAGTTTAGCAGAAAATATGCAATTTCAGTTACAAATAAGCTGCAAGCAAAATCCTGGTTAAAAATGAGCCCACGTACCTGTTTTTCATTGTACAGCATCCTGAACGTTCTCGACGTCTTCGGGTAGTGCAGATGTGTGACCAGGTTCGGTGTGGTAGGATTGGCGTACAGATATTGTGTGACATTTCCCTTCGCGTCCCTCCATGCCGCCAGCCTTCCACGCTCGTCGTAGTGGTACCACACTTCGAAACGGTCATGTTGGTACGCGTGCACTAGCCGTGCCTGTGAGTCGTAGCGGTACTTCTGTTCCCCGCGGCGCACGACGAAGCCGCGGCCGTCGTAGCCGTTAAGTTCGACGTCGCCGAGCTGCACAACGCGGTCCCCGCCGTCATAGCTGCCGAAAACAGTTCCATTAGGATTTGGTCGAGTATGTGATGCACATGTTTTAAAATGAACTATGCTACCCAATAGAGTTGCTCATTGCTATGAACTATAGACGTTGAGGTTGTGGTGAGTGCTTAAAAAAAGATCCTTTTGTGTAAAAATTTTGACACTTTTGTCTATAATTTATTTGCCTACACTGTTTTGGGTTTCTGATTTGGGGTTCTTAATACGTTACTGAACGCAGAAAAAGCATTGGTGATGGCAAAACAACTGTTGAAGAGGGAGTCACAATTGGATTGTGATAAGTTACATGTTTAGGGAGAGATACTTAGATGCAATACTCATAGGTTGTATATATTTTTAGTTCCATGATATTTGCGCCAGGGATTTTTTAACAAAATTTAGGAACAAGGTCTTGCCTATAGTGAGATTTGCATATCCCACTGCATTTTGGGTCCAATTCTTACAATTTCAGTGCCCCAAGAATTGGTAATGCTACATAGAGAGAGAGACTTAATTTGTTGGGAAATATTTTGGTAAGAAGCCTGCTTACCCAAGAGTGATCTTTTCTCCTCGTTGAATAACTCCGATGACATTTCCGTTCTCATCATACACGTATTTCCAGTTGCTGTCACCGGTGACTTCCATTACGTGGCCGTCAGCGTTGTACGTGATTCGATCCGAAGTCGTAGTTCGACCAACAGTCAGCTTAGAAGACTTGATTCTGTTCCGGTTGTCGTAGTCGAGCTCCATGCGATAAACGTCGAAAGACTTTATGTTGATCAATACTGTCTTCACTCTTCCATGAGAATCATAATCAGTGATTGTGAAGAACTGCTTGCTTGTATCTTGCATCACCGATCGGTTGAACGTATTTCTGTAAATGCGTAGATCGCTGATTCCCTCCAACATTCCCAAGTTCTGGTTGTATTTTAATCGCTGCTGAGGAAGCTCCTTCCCGGCAATATCAACGTCGTATCCAGAAATACGAGCATTCCCGTCATACTGGTACTTGAAGTGTGCATTTGCCAGTCCCGTCTTGCTTCCAAACTTCAGTCGCTCGTCTTTCAGAATACCGGCGTGATATTTAAATTCTTGCTTCAGTTCAAAATCGGGCCCGGCTATGTCGACGCTCTTGACAAGCTCTGCACTCTCCAGATATGTGTAATGAATTGATGAGGGACCGTCGAGGATCGTGTCGAGCTTCCCACTAAGGTCGTAGATGTACGTGACCTTGCCAGCTTGGTGGGGGTAGACCTTGGCCAGGATCTGGCCATCGTCGTTGTAGACGATCTCGTATGGATGGCGCGACATCGGCGAGAAGTACTGGTACTTGAAAAAGCCGAGTGACGTCTGCAGCGAGAATGCGTGGATGTGTCCGCGAGGCGTAGTCAGTGATTGTAGGGCGCCAGCTTCGTCGTACTGAAGAAGATAATCGCTGCCGCGAGGCGTGGTCACCTTTAGTGGCTGAAATGAAAGAATAAAGATAAGAAACTCTGATCTGTGAGCTATTGCAGATTTTCTTAAACAGTTACTTCATATCATACTCTCTCATCATTATCCTAAATTTGTAAATTAAAACTTTTATTTTAAATTATTAGAACTTTGAAAATTAAAACCTTAAATTAAACCTTTAAGTTAATACTTATTTACATATTTTTATGCAAGACAGCTTGTTTCAACAATATAAACTTACAAGGTTGCTGAATGAATCCTTGAAGGCATAAATCATTGAGGAGCCATCAGCGTATTTAATCTCAGACAGGCGACCAGCTCGATCGAAGCCATAAGTTTCCACGAGATCCCCCCATTTCCATTCCGTAAGCCGGCTGAACCGATCATAATTCAGTTCCACACCATCAAAGATTCCGTTCCTGTAAAAAACCAAGCAAAATGTTATATGTAATAGGTAGAAAGATGGCCTGTATGAAGTGTCTTAGTGGCACGTAGCAATTAGTGCTACATTAAGATCTCAATTCCGAGCCAATTACCTTGGTCCCCATTTCACTGGTCTGGCCGTGCGGTCGTACGTAACGTTGAGCAACTCTACACGGTCGTCCATGAACGCAGCCACCGTCCCTGTCTCGCGGTCATACTCCAGCGTCAGAAGGTTTTCGCCGTTGACGCGAAGCTTCCTGCCAACTTGAACCACCGCCTTGGAGCCCTTGGGCGCTCCCTTGGGACCACCTGATGCTCGCCGTAGGAAGTAGCGCCACTCGAAACGATTTGCGAGGTCCCCTCCAATCTGAAAGGTCAACATCATTGATATTAGATGCACAAAAAACATTTGAAACAGTGTCCCTTCAAGGTAGTACACTACCTGGGATTCTAATACTACTGCCAACAAACTTATGGACTCCAACTATTTTCCTTGGGTTCAAAGATTTTTTTATAACAACCTTGATTGAAAATAATTTTAATTTTGTATGTTTCTCATAGCAAGCTGTAATGAACAGCACACAAAAAAAAACAACCCATCACTTTTGGAGCTGTGTGATAGAGACGGATATGGATTTAAGAATCTGCAACACCAAGTTAACACCCAAAAAACTAATCAATAAATATTAAAATCTCAGAATGATAGTGATGTATCTTATATCTTCTACATCTTCATATTTTCTATGAACATTGTCCTTAACTCACCTCTGTCTTCTGCTTGGCCGGCACAGGGAAGCTCTCGCCGAGCATGGGGTCGCGGTCAGCAAGTACTGTGTACGGCACGGTGTCGGTGCTGATGACGTGACCCCAGGGCGTTGCGCTGCTCACACTGCCATCCAGGGCGACTACCGTGCGGTACTCAGCGTCCCCAACCTTGGTCACCACGCTCGAGCCCTTGATTAGCATTGAGACGGGGTTGCGGTTGTCCTGGGTCACCTTCACCGTGGCACCTGCAAAGCAAGACAGTCGTCTAGTGTCATCTAGAAAGAGTTCAATAGGTACACCTTTCTCCAAGAAAAAAACCAAATAAGATTTTTGTAAGGCAACATTTATAGTATTACTTGAAATGTCTTTGGAAATGACACCAAGTTCGACACTGTGTAATGAAGAAAAAATAAAAATATTTCTCATGGATTAATTAACATGTCTACATTGCATTTCAAGTTATGTATAAAAAAAACACATTTAAGACATTTGTAAAGACTACATATGATATCCATCCATAGAAACTTCTATCAAATGATAATTTACCTTTAACGCTGAGATCGAAGGAAAGGCCAATGACTTTGCCAGTTGGAGTGACGGCAGAAGTGAGCCTTCCAAATTCATCGTAGCTATAAACGTAGCTCCTGCCCGTGCTATCGAGCTTTGTCTTGAGCAGACCGGTGGCCGGGCCGTGGTAGTCGAAGGTCACGTTGTAGTTGTCGGGGGTCGTCAACTCCTGAAGTAGCTTCATTCGAGACATTCGTAGGCGACACTTCTGGCCCTTTGTATTTTCAATTGAGTTTACTTGGCTCGAGTAGTCGCGGAGGAGGAACACCTTGTTGCCTGGAAATCACATTTTTGTATTAAATTCTGTGGAATTGCTGACCAACTTATGAAAAAAAGTAATTCTGCAATTAATCTTAAAAATACATGATTCTTCATGGTAATAATCAATATTATTGTTCTTTTTACCAAGGCTTCGTACAGTTTAGATTACCAAGGCTTCTTACAGCTTAGATTAACTTGCCCAACAACCAACAGCCTTGTTATGAAAATAGCTACATCTCAACTGATTACACCAGAATTAGAATATTTTCAAAACTGTTACAAAAGCAGCACCCTTACCAGCCGTGTCTGTGACCGTGCTCAGCTTCCCATTGCTGGTGTTAACATTGTACGTGAAGAGGTAGCTCGTCTCCCCTGTCAGGATGTTTCGGGTGGCAATATGCTGGCCAAACCGATTGAACACGTAGATCTCTTGCGTGTCCGGAGAGAAGATCTCGTATTCTCGAGCAGCGCTTGCTTCCGGAATGCTCGCAGTCACCGATCGAATGCTGGAAGGCAATACCAGAAAAAGTTAAGTGACCGAAGTCTTCCACAGAAGCCACTCAATCTTATTTCAGAAGTGTATCAATGGCTTGCAAATTGAGTGCTTATAGTAGTGTTAATTATTTTCATGAGACATTTAAATGTGTTGAAATGTGTTTTGCATTTTAAAATTGGAATTTGTGAACAAGGCTTGATAAACTTTGATTTCTTTGAAGCGTTAAAATTTGCACAGTTTAGCGCTGTTTCGCCAATATTCCTAGTTTTGTACCGATAGTTGGCCTGGTCTCCGATGTGCAAAATCCCGTCAGGCGTGACGGCAACGGAAGAGATGGTGTTGAACTTGGACGTTGAGGCGAGGTAGTGATCTTGCTCGAAGCAATCGCACCCACGATCCAGACAGTTGCACTTCGACTCAGCACCGGCAAAGTGGGAGATCTTTCCGTCGGTGGCGATGATTCGGACACGGTTGATTCGCTGAGAATCGCTCTCCGCGACATACAGGTCTCCGGCGGGTCCAAACGTTATGCTCTGAGGCATTACCTATGCAGAAACAGCACAGTTGGATGGACGAACCTCAGAAGAAGATCACGGAAATTATTAAGTTGTAAGTGGGGACTGCACATTGTGTATTAAATTAAGACATTTACAGACCAATAATAAATTGAACTTACACTTTTAAAACCTGCATAATATTAAAGAAACTTGAAAATATTAACAGCCCTGATTTGGTTATTGCACAACTGTCATTGATTTTCAAGCAGACTACGTACCAGGGTGGCATGCGTTGCAAGGTCCGTGTCGTAGCCTCCCAGAGGCGAGGGGCAATGTAGCGGCCGTCCAGCCACCACCTTGACGCGACCGTCAGGCGCCAGCTGCAGGATCATGTGGTCGTCGATGACGTGCAGTGAGTTATCCAGCGGGTTGATCGCCAACTCGGTCGGCCAACGCAGGTGCACCTCCTCCACGTTCAGCGTGCCCTCGCATGGGATTGGCTTCCAATGTGACTTGTGGATGTGGTTGCCGATGATTGTGGTTACGATGCCATCACGGTCAACCATCCGGATGTTCGTGCCGTCAGCAAAGTACAGGACATTGTCGTCAGATACCGCCAAACCTGAAAAAATATACATATTTGTACAAATTTGAAATCTAGATGACCTTTAAAATTCAGTATCAGAGTGGTGGTAATCATATCAATTATATGGAGGTCATAAAAGTAAAGTGGCAATCAATATCATTACATAACCATAACCACGACACTTATAGTTTTCGTTCCTTCACGCTTAGATATTTCCTTCCATGCATAGGAGATCATTTTTGCTTTGTTTCTTCTTTTTGCTTCGTATCTCCTGATGACTAAAATTAGATTCGATATTCGTTCAAAATTACGCCAAGCTTAGTCAGCGGAATAAAGCATAGAGCGTGAGAACAAATAGCGAAATATTAGTTTTCAGTTCTCAGTTGAGTTGCAGACATGGCCGAAAGCAGTGGGG
>LVVV01432300.1:0-16146 GCA_001676325.1 Amphinemura sulcicollis
CTCCACAAAACTGGGCTAAGCATATTAAAATAAATTGAACCCTAGTAATTAGTCACGTGACAACGGAGGTACCTTAAGCATTCCAAAGTAATTCCTAGTTGCGTTGAAGAAATGGGCCATTTTTATTAGCACTGACCTATAAGGACAAACATTAACTTTAATCCTAATAGCTGACGGCTAAAACACTGGAGAAAATAGTTTTTCCCCTCTGAATTCAGAACTAGCAAATACACCTATTTCAAGTAACGTGGGTGTTCTTACGTGATGGGAAAGAAGAAGCTATGACCTTCCTCGTCTTTCCGGTGCTTCCCACGATTTGAATGCAGTTTTCCTTGGTTTTCGAAGACACTTTTGGTTCACTATACATGTGCTACGTATATGCTAGTAGTCAACCATAGTTGCAGTCAACCATAGCGGATTCGTGAAAAGTGGTTATCAATATCATAGCCCTGGGAGCAAATTTGTTACCTATGTAGATGCTAAAAATAATTAACTCCTGATTAATGATTTTATAACCCATTTCGTAAATTCACCTTACAGATCTGCAGTATCTGTGGAATGGTGCAGGTTACCCATCCTGGCTTGGTACAACTTTGCTTAAATAATGGTTACTAGTTTATCGTCAGCTTCTCCATTAGGAATTTTATTCTAGGTGGAGCACACACTACAGTTTCCTTATGCTTTGACATTTTTGGCAAGCCGACGATAAGGCGAGTTTCTCGTCATGTATCGATAAATAATCTACTAAACTACTCACTCGGAATCAAAATAATCATGAATCAATTTCCTCTGTTTAGAGGTAATTCTTCGAAAGCTAAGATCCGTTTGCGTATATTCTTAGCATTTTATACTTGAACCTGATTACACATCGTCGCTATCAGCTAGAATTATATTCATAACGGAAGTTGCCGCCGAGACTGACGTCTGGATCATTTTCCTGGCACTCGTACGATAACAGTTCAGTGGGCAACATCATTGTGTCGTACGTTTCAGTTGTCTACCTAGTTTTAACATCTGGTTTTTGGCTCGTCTTCGCAAAACAGAAGGAAAAGTGTGCTCTGCATTGCGTGGTTGTTTTGTGTTACTTTTATCGATTGTGTTATGCGTCAGATACAGAGCCTTTTTTACAAGTTTCGAAGCAATTATTTTTATCCTTGAATGAGTCTCCGTCTTCAAGATTCTCTTCACTTTCGCATCACGGCTTCGATATTTTTGTGAACAACTTCTCTTTCTCTGTACGGTGATCTTCTATAATTGGCGACACTGCGATGCTCTGCTATTGTGTGATGTGTATGATGGGTCATGTTCAGTTCAGTGTTCAGTTTCCATATCAATAGCCTTTGAAGTGGAAACAACCAATTAGAACCCGGCATAAGGCGTGACTTTTTTCTACAAAGCACCCTTTCATATTTCATCATTTATCAAAATCATAGAAGATATATTTTCGTACAAAAATAATGTCACAAACAAAACAATCATACTCCGAAGAAGGAACATTCATTTCTGTGCTCGCATTCTCCAGCTAACGAAGTAAAGACGGCGCAATAACGACACAATTACCAAGAGAGAAAAGCGTGATCTATCGTTCGTCGCTCGTTACTCTTCGTAAATGAAACGCTTTCTTTTGGTCTAAGCACTAGTCTAAACGGACTCATGGATCGAGTGCTCTTTTTCCAAAGGACTTTCCACTGAAACTGCGAAATCAACCGAAATGGAACCGTCAATCCTCTCACCCGACAGAGAACAGAATTGCAAGCCGGACATGAAAACCACCCTTCAATTATAATTAAAAACCCCAAGAGTTTTCTTAGTGGCAGAAGTGTAAATAAAGTGAACAATGCAAACAATGCAAACAATGCAAACAATGCAAACAACCATATGGACATTTTGAAAGACGAAGTTATACATGTGTGTACCGTGGCCGATGAAATATTGGAAATTGCAAACGATTGCCTTTGAAAACAAAAATGAAAACGCGCAGCGCTATGTGTACCACAATCCCTCGACATATTGATTATAAATGCAATCGGGTTAAAGAGGTACCCGAGGGGATCCTAGGTTAGGTCAAAACTAGATTCACCCTGTTCGATTCCCCGACGGTCTCACGAAGACTATCGTCTGGTGACAATGCTGAAATACGCGTACGAAGCGTGTACGCTAAGGCGCAGCAGCATCATCAAAAACCGACGGTCACGATTTCTGTCGCGTTCTTGGTCGGTGGGATCGTCAGAGGTAAACACACGTGTGACATTCTTCTGGAAGTCTCAGGCTAAACTTAAAGACGATTCCACTTGGGCTGGGCTTGCTGTAAAACATTACGGATCATGGCTTCGCAGTGTGTCGGCTTTCCCTGATAATCACGCTATTTTGTAATACGTGCTGCCATTGGGCTTACACAGTGACGTGCGGTGGGTTTTGCTACTGGGGGAAGCAACACGTTCAGAAACCACACACTTTGCGCCCATATAATAAGGGCGCCGATAATCATTGCATTCGAGTTATTTCGTGTAAATCTACATACTCATGGTGCAAACTAGCGCCGCCAGGCGCAATGTGTGTGATTTCAAAACTTGCATATACTCCTTCGGTGGATATGTGAATAACGTCGCATTCAAAGATTCCATCTTCTGGCATACACCATTTTGAACGGAATGGTAGCAATCCAGACTGTGATTTTCATGCAGGTGTACCTACCACTGATTTGAAATTCTACGTTAATTAATTATACATAGACCGGATGACATCACGCACTTCTCCCTGGTGGCAACGCCATTTAAAAACAAAACATTGATGCACTTGAGCTTAAGCTTCAAATGAATTCGAATCCAGGCTTGCAGCTGAAGGCTTGTGAAGCATTCAAGGGAAGTGGGGCAAGCCCAAAGAGAGAACGCAGTCAAAATGAAAACGGATGAAGCAAAGGGATTGGTAAAGTGCTTGTTAATTAACATGCCTTAGCGCACGGAGGCGCCTCGGTGACATTATCAACAAAGCCGTCCCTGAGGTGCTGAGAGCTGCCCGGCTTCCACAAGTGCAATCTCGTCTCACTTTTTGCTCTCGACGAGACGTCGCAACGCTTTGCTGTGTAATGCATTGTTAATGTATTGCAGTTGTACTTGTATTGTAGTGATTGCACTTTAATTGAAGTGATACTATTCAATTGTGAGTTCCTGCATTGCAAATATAGGTGTATAGGAGGATATCATCCTCAATCGCCTGTTCGCTTCTCTGTTTATGCTGCAACAAGTACTTTTTTGGTTTTTCAGTTCAGGTACACATAAGTACATCACTACGTTTTTGTGGCAATCCGTGAACCGTTGGATCCTTCAAAGATTATGTGATTAAATCGTGGTAAACTTTGCCTTTGTTCCCCTTCAACCCCCCACAAAAAAAGAGTTTCCGTCACTTTTCGTGACCCTTTCTCCAATGTAAAGATTGTACACTGACTTGCCGCTTCCAGAATTGAAGTAACAAAATTGAGACAGCTGAGCTTTGCTAACATTCTCAATGTGATGTATTAGAAATGCTAGTGCCCCACGTTGGGCGCCGATCTAACAGCACTATTTAACAATTTTTGCCTAATGGCAAAAAGGGGAGGCTGGACTGGAAAAAATTGTCATCTGAACTTCTGAAGTTAATCAATTGATTGAGTCATGTATGGTGTCTAATGTCTCGCTGCTTTGATGCCGGGAATGCTTTATTAAACATGTAATGCGAGCCAGTGTTGTGAGGACGCTGCTGGAAACATATAGGTGACAATTATATGTCTAGGGCAAACTGTGGGTTTACAAGCACTGCGTCACCAACTATATTTGATTGACGTGTCTGTCTTTTTCCTCCACAGATTGACTACCCGGAAGTGCAAGGTGGCCGCCCGGGGGCGGTACGCACCCTCGCTGCCATGGATCGCGGGGGCGGAGTCAATCTCGTCTTCGAGGATAACGTGAGGCCCCTTTAAATCTTAACATGTTTGGCAACCCTTTCAAAAACGTTCAACAACACAAAATCAATGGCAAATACTTTTAGCTTTGAGGTCAATAAGAGCTGGATGTAAGTGATTTCATAGGCTGAATTTCCGATTTATCAAATATGTCTTTTGTTAGTAGTATCGGTTTAAACTATTACCGTTACCCACCCAGTCCATAACTTTCTCCACGAGTCCATTTTGATTTACACTTTGGCAATTGATGCAATTTGTTTTGTTACTGTATACTCCATTCCTTTATTACCTATGATTTTGTAATTGATAAAAATGAAACAAATAACTAACAGACCTCTTCTGCTAAATGACTGAACTGAAGACAAACTTAAGTATTTATGTACCTATGCAAATCTTATAACTTAAGCTAACACAGTGTCATTTTAACCTCGCGTTCTGCCGCAGTTCTCGCCGTGCTTGTCTGGCCGACCAGAGCTGTACGTCAAGTCGAATCGATCTTCCCACTCATCGGACACGAGCTCCGCGTACAGCGGCTCTGACACGATGGCATCGGTGCAGAGTTCGCTCGAGGCCGACGAGCCCGACCTCTCCGGACTGATGGAGTCAGTGGTCGACTCTGACGAGGAGGATGACCTTGCCGAAAGCATGGATGTGAGTTTGATGTGAGAAGTCCAGGCGGAGTCTGAGAGCCCGAAGGTTATCGCAATATTAAAAATCACATATTGCTTGATTAAATATTGGTAAACTACTCGACCAGATTTATCAGCTTAAAGAGAGTGAAATTTCTGCTATTTTGGCACAAACTAAATTTTCCAAGAATTATCGACACCTCCTATCCCCACCTAAGTGGGTGTAAAATTGACATCTCGAGAACTGTACCATTTTTCCACAAGAAAATTAAATGAATTCCTACCAAATGTCGGGGATTCATATTGGAAAGTATATGTGACACATGAAACCCCAGTTTTATTTTATACTATTCATTTTGAAAAATATCACAGCATGTGAACACGGTGTGACATGTTTGCAGAGCTTGACGGTACGGGACACGGTGCGTGAATGCCTCGAGAAGGACCCGTCGGAACGAAGCGAGGACGACGTGGAGACGTTGCTAGAGTTCACTCAGCACCTGAAGGCATTCACCAATATGACGCTAGCTGTCAGGAGAGCGCTGTGCAGCGTAATGGTCAGTAACTACGCGTGCTATTTGCATTGCAGCAGATTTGCACGGAAAACTAACAAAAATGTTTTAAGTTTAGTACTCTACTCTGTATTACAAGCATGGCATGTGAATTTAAAGACACACCAATTTCTAAATGTGCTACAAGATCTGTAGACTTGGTTTTGCTTTTTGTATTGACACATTTTTTAAATTTAATTTGAAGAATCTTTATGTTATAAATCACCAATATTGGTGTAAACGTTACTTTTTTAACTTTGTATTGAGAGCACAGTAATTTTAGACCTGGTCACAACACTGATGCCTTTATTAACTACTACAATGCCCAAATGTAGTATAACACAGCCAAAAGCTCTAAAACCGCTGTAAAATCCGTCGGAAAGAGATAAAACTATAATCCGAAAGAACATTTCGGATGCAACCCGCGAACGAAAACTATATTACGATTCTGTGTTTCTTTGCCAGGTTTTTGCGGTGGTCGAGAAGGCCGGCACCGTGGTGATGAACGACGGAGAGGAGCTGGACTCATGGTCGGTCCTGATCAATGGTCACGTTGAAGTGGAGCACGCACAGGGTGGCGAACCCGACCAGCTCCACCTGGGCGACAGTTTCGGCATTGAGCCAACAATGGAAAAGCTCTACCATCGTGGCGTGATGCGTACTAGATGCGATGACTGTCAGTTTGTCTGCATAACACAAACCGATTACTACAGGTGAGCGGTACTGACAGAGTACAATTGGCAGTCGTTTTATGAATGGAATTTTCACAAATTTTGAGCATTTATTGACTAGTAGAGCAAGAGTGGCCTAACCCACAGCCAAGAATTCACGCTTTTGTGCCTTTAGATCTCTCTAGTGACATTCAATGATCGCAATGTTATTTTTAAAATATCCCAGTATTTTAAAAGCATTGGCCTTTCCAAGAATGGCACCTCACACACCTAAAATCACCAACAGAAAAAAACTCTATTTTCACAAATTGGTAAGGAATGTGGGTTATTCCACTCTTGCTCTGCTAGCCCCAATTTTGGGTATGAAGAGTGGCAGAAAATTATGATCACAATCGCTTTGAGATGTGAGACACAAGTGTCGCAAAAGCATGGGCCGTAATCCTGGTAGCATTAGGGGCATACAATGCTAGAAGTATAAGTAAGGAGGCACAATAGGTCTCGCAAAGACTGCCAGTTGTCAGAAATACGATTTGTACCGGTTATAATAATAATGCTGGGCATATCATCGTACGAAGCTATGATTGACATTATTTTGGGTAGCAAATTGGCAAAAATGCTGTAGTTTGTATGTAATATAGTGTTGGAAAGTGTGCCAAAAGGCTAGGTATATAATATGTGTGATGAAAGATAGATAGGGGAACGCAGCGTACCGGAAGAAATAAAGAACAAACTGCGACAGAATTGTGATAGAGCCCAAATGATTCAGCCGATGCCCTCTGCAGAGTACTAGAGAAAATATTGTATGTAGGTAGGGTGGACCACCAGGTGAGTGGCGAGATAAGAGCAAATGAGTTGTTTTCTATGTTGAACATTACTGCTTACTGTAGGCAAGCTTAATGTTTGTGCCTCGTGCATATGCCTGTACCTCTTGGCCGGAATTTCAACAGTCATTTTCGAAGAGAATCAAATTCAATACAGTTATCTGGGTAATAAATTGTGGAAAAGCAAATGGAAGTGTTAGTAACGCTCTACGCATGCACGCAGAATCCAACACCAAGGCGAAGAAAACACGAAGCGGCACGAGGAAGGGGGCAAGCTTGTGATGATCACCGAGCAGCGCGGGGCGTTGCAGGACGGGGGTGCACGCCGCGGACACGTCGTCATACGGGTGAGTCCGCCTCAGAGTTGAAGCTCTTTATTACGTTGTTTATGCACAGGCTGATCGGTTTGATCAGGACAATCAAAATCAGTGTTTGTCTCTCAGGTTGACTGACAAAGACTTTGAAGGCAGAACACTGGTTTTCAAGGTTCAGATTCTTCACTTAGATTATGAATTGTTAAGGTAGTGTGGCCACTACCAACCTAACCATTAAAATTTGCTTGTTTTTCAAACCCACAGTCGGCATTAATCAAAACAACTTAGGTCCTCTCCTAAGTAGTTTTGCTGGATGTCAACAGTTGCAATAGTGCTCTTAACATTAGTATTGGCAGGTGTGAAAAGAATGTCTTCTTACAATTAAATAAATTGTTTGCGCGCAGGGCTCTTCGGAGCGACTGATGCAACAGCTCATCGAAGAAAACTCGATCACAGACCCGACTTACGTCGAGGACTTCCTCCTGACTCACCGCACATTCATCGACAGTCCATTACTAGTGGCCGGACAGCTTCTGCAATGGTACGTCCACCTTGGCAGTCTGCCTTTTCAAGTCTCAAAGAACAACGGCTTAACCCGTTGTAAACATCTGTTCTCTAATATCCGCTCAGGTATTGGGTGACCACCATGCTATGTCCGGAGGGACAATTGTGTAACTGTTGTGGTTTTAAAATCATTCACTTTCAATTTCACTTTCTATGCTTTAGCATGAGTGGTGATATGAAAACGAATGGTTTTGAAGTCGTAAAAGTAAAACAATCGGGCCCCAGTACTGTTTGGGAGAGAGGTTGGAGGGAGTGAAGTTAGTATGACGGCTTTACTCACCTTGCTTATCATGATCAACCTCTTGACAGCATTGGATTAGTGGAAGAATCGTGCTGTTTGAGTCGTACTAGCCTTCGGAAGGGACATTAAGCCGGTGGTCCCCTTGCGACAGGAATAGGCTACTTTAAGTTAGGTTCATCATCGTCCTCATCATCATCCTCATCATCATCACCTACTCCATTATCATCCACTCTCTGAACAAAGCCATTGGATCTGTCTGACAGTGCCAGTTGTCAAAACAATGATTTGCTAAATGCCACAAATCCACAAGCAAGAAGGGATGCAGCAAGGACTCAGCTGTTGGTCTTTGCACACTTTTTTGAAACGTCAACAATTTTATTTTCCCCGTGCTAGGTTTGGCGAGGCTAGCGTTCGTGACAGGGTCACCCGGGTCGTACTGCTCTGGGTGAACAACCACTTCACAGACTTCGAGACGGATCCCGCCATGATGGACTTCCTGCAGACTTTCGAAGCTGGACTTGAGCGAGAGAAGATGCAGGTAAATATCGCACTCGAGCAAGAAGCAACTCTCTAATCTTTGCGAATTTTCGGTGATTCTGATCAGAACCTTACTACCAGCAAGTGAGTGATGGAAGGAAAGTGAGACAGGAAAAATGTGTAACCGAACCGGGATTCGAACCTGGGACCCGGCAATCAGGACGTCCCGGGTTCGTATCCCGGTTCGGTTACACATTTTTCCTGTCTCGCTTTCCTTCGATCTCTTATCTTTGTTGGTAATGTAGTGGAAATTGTTTAACAGTAATGGTTTTGCTCTGGTACTGTTTTGCGGTCCCAAAAAGGACCTCGGCTGCTACCAATATCCAACCAAATATGAAATTAATGTAGGTACTGGAGAAAAAATCACAGGCCCAACTGTACCTTTGTTTGCAAGAAATTTACATTTTTGTCATTTTTATGGAAAGAGATCAAAAATTCTTGCATTTTTTTAAAACATATTCCAGAAATTGTTTTTTTTAATTGTATGATATCAGACTAAATATCATAAGTGCTTTGATTATTTTTCCATTGAGGTGACTGTTTTTGTTTTTCTGAGTGCAACCCATTTCACTACTCTCCAACATTTTGTATCTCTCCTAGAATGTGTATCTGTGTTGCATATAATTTACGTTAAAAACTTGTAACATTTCACGTCTAACCGGTCGAAATTCTTCCAGGGCCAACTTCGACTCCTGAACATTGCTTGCGCGGCGAAGGCCCGAACTCGGAACATCACTCTGGCGCGACCGTGCCGCGAAGAGATGCTCCACTTCACTGTGCTCGGTGGCTACGAGCGCGGTTACGGCATCTATATCGATAAGGTACCTACCCCGCTCCGGTGCTTTTGACAAGTATTTGAAAAGAAGTCAAGATTATTAGAGACAACAACTAACCAGAAATTACAAATTCACGAAACAGGGTTGTCATACTTCTAAGTTGTTTTGGAAGTGCTTACATGGTGTTGAAATGGATGGTGTACAGCTTTATGATATTTTCGAAAATATTTACATGTTTCATTTTAATTCCATTCAAAAAGACTCCCATCAACATTATTTTATTGAGTAGCTGTGGATAGAGGTCTGCCAGTAGACACGCCATGTTTTAAGAAGAATTATTTCACTTTGATTATGGATGAAGTTTTCCTGAGTCTCTGTTTCATCTATTTCAGGTGGAGAAGTCTTCGAAAGCCGAGGAGGTCGGCTTGAAACGCGGCGATCAGATCCTAGAAGTCAACGGGCAGAACTTTGAGTTGGTCACCCTGAGCAAGGCAACTGAGGTTCTTCGCGGAACTACCCACCTCAGCATCACTGTCAAATCGAACCTACTCAGTGAGTTTCAGTTTCAATATGAGACAATTTTCAAAGAGATGCAAGTTAAATAGTGAGCCAAAAGGTGGGATAATGGATAATGAAAATGGATAGTGAAAATGGATAGATGTTAACTAAAGAAGGTACCTAGCAGGGGTGGCTCGTGCATTTGGGCAAAGGAGCAACTGCCCCACCTGTAGTTTCGTCCCAAAGAAGTATTTATTCCTTTTAAAAGTTGGCTTTTATTTATATTTTACTTCTATTACAATGTTCTATATATCCGTGAGTGTACAAAATCCCTACAACCCAATAATAACACTGCACGATCATCTACCTCCTTCCGCATGAGATCGCAGCTTTGCCGCGCTAGAATTCATATCTTCATAGGCAAACGAACTCCTTGCCGAAAAACAGAAAAGTTGGCGCATGCTCATCATGCGGTCTATTTTCGAACGCACAGCTTATCGAGGGACAGATTTCAAATCTGCTCATTGCTTCGCGCCGAGCAATGCATGTCAAAACTCGATGTATTGATGCCCATAGCCTGTTTTCTCGAGTTTCTTTCGTGTTCTGATTTCTCGTTACAATTATGAATTATTAGTGAATACTTTGGTGTAAAAGGTGTTAAGTTTGTTGTCTCTAGAGAATAAACACGAAGTCAAAATACAAGGATGACCGACGAAAAAATTAAATTTAAAACAAACCGTTTCGTGGCCGGTCGTGTGAAGTCTTATTAATTGTTCTGGATATCAACTTAAAGCATGAGTTGTGGGAAAATTTTTGCGTATGGAGCTAGAGCTAGAGGCTGCGAGATCTGAAAGTGTATACCATTATAGTAGAACATTTTTGGTTTAATTTTCAATATTTGACAACCATAGAACCTCGTGCAGTAGCAGTATTTCGATTTTGGTCGCAACAATAGTGAGGTCATGATTGCATCACCATAGTCACATGGTAGACTTGGCTGACACCTGCTGTTCGAAATCTCTACAGTCCATTCACACCAAACTATCTCGGTCCTTGCGCCAGGGATAGAATACAATACACCTCGATCGGAACTCAACTCATTCGTCCATTCTTTCAGCGCGAAAAGGAGATTGTTAGCTTTTGCTAGTATGGAAATTCATAAAATTTCATCTGCCCCACCTAAGCAACTTGCCACTGGCCGCCACTGGTAATAATGGTTATAATTGTAACAAGCTGTTGCTATAGATAAAAGAACATTTTAATGTTACTGCTAAGTGCTTCTGCCACTAGGAGGTTTTGTTAATGGTGAAGGTGTTGCTTATGGTCTGAGTTTTTTTAGAGGAGGTTATCCTCAAATTTACAATTGTAACAATTTCATTTTTCCCCCCTCAGTGTTCAAAGAGATCCTTGCGACCCCGGAGAACTCTCCGCGGCCTCGCAGCCGCAAGATCTCTGACATAACGCGGCTGCAGCCGGACCCGCGAGCCAGACTTTCTGTCGTTGACGGTGTCGTGAATCCCGGGTCGTCGGCCATGGCCGCTCTGCACACGACCACCCTGAAGGAGGCCAAACGAGAAGGACACAAGGGATTCTCGACTCTCGGACCCAAACGAAGAATACAGAAGGCGCTGATGAAAATGTCCAACATGCTGCCGAAGAATGTTATCATGTGAGTTTTTATTCTGGCTGAATTATGGATGATATGATGAATGAATATGGATGATGAATTATGGTAAAAAAAAAACTAAATCAAACCAGGGCTTGAATGCTAAGAAAGGACTAAGAAGTGAACTAACTAGCATTCAAAACCTAGTTTCAGTAAGTTCTTTTCAAACCTAGTGCTAATATTAGGCATAAAAGATGTGTCTGAAAAATATTACAAGGATGATATGGGACTAGTGTTTTATTTCATAAAATCCAGGCATCTTTGCTCCAAATTCCAAGATGTTTATTGACTAATTCGAGTGACGATAGTGAACCTTATTTTCTATGGATATTTAAAGTGAAGATTTTCCAGCCTAGTTTAGGGTGGATGTTGCTGGAATTATATTGGGGCTTTAACTGATTTTGATCCTTTGCAATAACAAATTTGGTTTTAACATTGTAGAACACTTTGAGACCTTTTCATGTTTAAAACTTGTAAGAGGTAACTATTGGTTGTATTGCATGGTTTCGGTACATTTGTCTGCATAATCCAACTTGTTTTTCAAACCATATTTGGTGTCAACTCTATGATTCCTGATTAGTGATTGACTTTCACTGTTTGTTCACTTGAACCTTGGTCTTCGGAACGACATCTAACGGTCTTCTCACCGCTACGAAAAGCATCGCCACCATAGGCAACAACCGATTGGTTTTCCGCTGCGTCTGACTTCCTTTGTTCGCCTTGTTTCCAGCAGCGACGTCCTCCACGCGGGCGACGACTCCGCAGGCGGGCAGCCGACGATGTACCACAGTCACAGCCACCCAGACCTTGTCACACTGTGCTACGAAGATATGCGCGCAGCTGACTTCCCTGAACACGTTCTCAAGGTGTTCAAGCCTGACCAGACCTGCAAGTACCTTCTCGTGCACAAGGTAAGCTAACTGTTGAGTTTTGTCGTTATTGCTATTTACGTCTGTAGGATTCAAATGAAATGTTTTATGTGGTGTCCAATAATTGAATTTGGTGTGGAATCCACGATCTTTTTTTTGCCATTACATATTGCTATTTACTTCTGTAGGATTCATATTAAATGTAATATTATGTGGTGTCCAATAATTGAATTTGGTGTGGAATCCACAATCTTTACTTTTTTGACCATTATTGCTATTTACTTCTGTAGGATTCATATTAAATGTAATATTTTGTGGTGTCCAATAATAGAATTTGGTGTGGAATCCACAATCTTTTTTTTGTGTCTCCAATAAATAGTTTCAATTTTTTCTGGTGTTGAACCAGCTGACGCTATAGTTAGATTGTTACTTGGATACATAGGGTGGGTTACACTTGAAAAGATTGAGGAGAAATAAACTGCAATAGATTGAAGAACTTTGTAATGTTTTGGTCCTGACGTTTTCATCTGTAAGAGGTGAAGTTAGGTGGTTCCTCATTATGATCTTGCTGCCAGGTAACTCATATTTATTGATCCAACTTGTAACTTTCCAGGAGACAACTTCGCACGAGGTGGTCATGCTGGCGCTGCAGGAGTTTGGTATGACCGACCCGAGCAGCAGCAACTTCGCGCTCTGCGAGGTTTCTGTCGCCGAGGGCGGAATCATCAAACAACGCCGCCTGCCTGACCAGATGCAGAACCTGGCCGAGAGGATCGGTCTCAGCAGCCGGTAAGTGATTGCCGCAGTCAGAGCCAAAATTACTTCTATGGTGGTATGTTTTTTTCTTGGATTTCACATTTTTAAAAACTGTCTTATACTTTTAAGTGGGATTTTTTGGTTTCTTGATTTTGGTGTTAACAAGGATAAGGTACTGATTTAAAAAAGAAAAGTTATTGAACCACTTATGGTAAATACAAATTTAGGTTGATTAGGATTTTTAAATTCTTCACTCGTTGTGCCATCGGCTTATTTTTACACTGAAACTCTTGCAGCTAAACATATGCGAAAACATAATAGACGCATAATTTTATTTTTAAAAACCATATACATTTGTTAATTGTTTCATGTTCATTGGAACCAAAACAATCTTGAAAGGGTTATAAGAGGTGACTGTGTGCCCTGCACTTGAATCATCTTTAAACCACATTGTTACCCCGGCAGCTACTACCTGAAGACAATCGGCACCACAGAGACGCTCGTACCGGACGAACTGGCTCCAGAACTGGTCCGCGAAAGCCAGGTCCACCTGCTCCAACTCAATCCCGTGGAGGTCGCGATACAGCTCACCTTGCAAGACTTCAGCATCTTCCGTCAGATCGAGAGCACCGAATACGTCGACGACCTTTTCGAGCTCAAAAGTCGGTACGGCCTGCCCATGCTGAAGCAGTTTGCAGAGGTGAGGCCGTTTTTCAGAACTCGAAGAATAAGATTGATTGTCGTGTTATAAGGCATCTGATCATCATTGCCGGCGTACAGGGCTCTGCTACTGAGGCTAATCTCCGACCTTTTCTTGCAGCTGGTCAACCGAGAGATGTTCTGGGTGGTGACGGAAGTGTGCTCGGAACTCAACATTGTTCGACGATTCAAGATCATCAAGCAGTTCATCAAGGTTGCCCGGCAGTGCAAAGAATGCAAGAACTACAACTCAATGTTTGCGATACTAAGCGGTCTTGGCCACCGGGCTGTCTCGCGGTTGCGACTCTCGTGGGAGAAACTGCCGAGCAAATATCAGAAGCTGTTCAACGATCTGCAAGAGCTGATGGATCCGTCGAGGAACATGTCCAAGTATCGGCAGCTTGTTATGAACAGTCAAGCCCCAATCGTGAGTAAAACAACATGATAGTTCAGCTTCTTTTGTTCGGGAATAGTTCCAAAATACTCTAAACGAAGAGTCATTTCGCAATTGTGGCTTTTGCGTTTTCATTCTCCGTCTCTGATTATCACGTACTTCCTGCCTGTACCTACCTAAAATACTTTCTTAATTTCTTTAATTAAACCTAAATATGCACTCCGTGGATTATTCGTTGTTATTTTATTTTAGTAATTATTTCTCAACTTTTTACAATTTTCCTAACCCTTCACTATTTTCTTGACAGATTCCATTCTACCCTGTGGTGAAAAAAGACTTGACCTTCATCCACCTGGGCAACGACTCCACCGTGGAAGGTCTGATCAACTTCGAGAAGCTCCGTATGATCGCCAAGGAAGTCCGTGCATTGACCAACATGTGCTCTTCGCCGTACGACCTTCTAACCATGCTCGAGCTCGGAGGGCAGCCCCCTTCCACAGCCATGGTCGCTCTCAATCAGATGACAACCGGCACCGGTTTCACGGGGCAGCCCGGACAGGCCACGGTCAAGAGGAGGAAGAAGTCTACTGCACAGCCCAACCCCAAAAAGATGTTCGAAGAGGTTGGTCGTTGTCATTTTATGATGCCATAATAAAGATGACCAAGTCCATTTTTAGTTTAACTATGCAGTATCTTTATGTTGGTAAGGAGGAAGAGGCTGGTTAAGTAATGTATAAGATTTGAATTCTGCTTTTACCAAGACGCTAACAAGATATTATAATATTAACAATAAAATAAAAAAAATCAATTTTATCCATATAAATTTTATATTGCAGTCAATAGTTACAAAGTGGTCATGCTTTGTAAGAACTTAGACTTGGGAGAAGACTGTTTTAAGACTACTATAGTATGTTTAAAGGCGTCATTACCTCTTAAAATTAAAAATTTTTGTCGATTTGGAAGATTGAGTAATGGCCTTTGGACCGTGGAAAAAAAATCTTGGGTCCACCGTCATCCAAGCGGAGAGCGAGGGTTTGAGCGGCTTTGCATAGTAACTGTACAAAGAGAATCGTACACATGTCTCAAATCGCGCTGCGCGAAAAACCAGAAATCTTCGATAGTTAATTAAAAATCTATTTTTTTTACAGAAAATTCTTTTAAATGGGACAAATTGTATTCATACTTTAATTACTAATCTATTGTAAAAAATAATTTTAAGAGATAAATGCCTCTTTAAGACTTTTTACTCTATTATACATTTGTCATTTGGAGTCTTCGAATGCCAATATAAAAAACTTCAATAAGGAGCAAATGTATGAACCTTATGACAGGTAGTGGCATATAAGCATACCCTTGAAAAGGTTAAATTTTGATACCTGAAATTGCCAGTACATGATAATTTCTCATGGCATGGCATATGATTAAAAAACAATGAATCAGCATACCGATTGCAATATATTAAATCGATTATCTTTGATTGCAGAGCCAGATGGTTCGCCGCGTGAAGGCGTACCTGGGCAACATGCGCGTGATAACAGATGAGGAGAAGCTGCACTGCCTGTCGCTCGAGTGCGAGCCGTCGGGCAGCGCCCCCAATTCGGTTCCCGTGCGCAAGCGCCACCCTAGCCCGACACTGTCGACCACGAGCAGCACCAGCAGCGCCAGTGAGGGAAAGAACCACCGCAACAACGCTATTAAGTTCGGTGAGTCAACCGAAGTGGTGGATAGTAGGAGTTAGGGGTTAGTGGTGGGTAGGTCTTTATTTAATAGCAAAACATCAGAAAAATAGTATTTCTTGTTGGGTATCTCTTATTTTCTCTGAAAAATATTTTTATTTCGGTTTCGTTACTATATTTTTTTATTGTACTAGGGGCTCCGCCCCTGCGGCCTGCGGCCGCCAACCCCGCCACGAGGGCTTCGCCCCCCTGGACCACCATGAATCCAGAATCCAGAATCCCCCCAGCTATACGTACTTGCCTATAAAAGCTGTAACGAATGATAAAAAATAATGTGATTGCATTCGAAACCGTATGATGCATGTGCCAATGCATGAGATGGGTATAGAACTTTTGAACGACATTTTTCGCTTGAGAGCGCTGTAGAACGGAAGGTAGTAATAATACAGTTAATTTTGAAATCTTATAGAAAAGATCTTGGTTACTGGCAGTGGCGAAGCGTGGGTATTTTCACAGGGGAGACACAAATAATTTTAAGTACCTGTAG
>LVVV01432301.1:0-16154 GCA_001676325.1 Amphinemura sulcicollis
TCCTTGCGCGTTACACCTTATGCTAGTGCTTGTGCTTGCGTCAATTGTGGGCCCACCTTTACGGTCCAGAGACGTTAACTTGCCAGAATCATTTGCAAAAAATACACCTAACCTAGGACACTTACAATTCCCCTGACTTAAATAGTGCGAGTGTAAGAAAAAGAAGTGAAGAATTCTCACATCGTAATTTTCTCCCCTGTTCTGAACCGGTACTACTATTGCTGGTTTAGTTTGTTTCAACGTCTTTGTCTTGTTGCTCCAGCTGGCTCGCCGGTTGGCTGAGGAGAAAAGAACAGAGCAGGCGCGACGCAAGGAGCGAAACGAAGCGCACCTCCACCTAAGTGTGCACGTCGCGCTCGAAGACGCGTTTGATGGACACCAAGGTAACGACCTGTGCGATCCGGAGCGCGGGATACACCGGGTTTTCCGAGTGCGCAAGCAGGCGACGTTGCAGGAGCTGCTGGACCAGCTGGCCGAGGCTTTCGTGAGTAAAAAAGAGTTTGCAAAGATCATACCCGACTGTAAAAAATGCCTGCTTCCATCCACTTTCTGCAATTACCATATTTAAGTTTGTAATGGTGAAGAGAAGCCACGATAGAAGAACATTGGCTGACAATATCTCACTTGCTAGCTTTGTCTGTTGTTGATGTGCTATTCTGATAACGGCAGTAGCCGAAGAGATATCCAGTGGTTTTTCTGTTGCAGCTTCTTGTCATCATGACTTCATGACAATAATTTTTCTCTTAGTATACAAACTTATGCAAACTTTCCAACTATCTTTTGGCTTGGTAAGAGCTGAAAAAAGAATGTGCACAACTTGCTTAAAATAAAGAACGAACTTGCAACAACCTTCCAGTCTTGCCCATCTTCTTATTTCTTTACTAATTTTATTCAGAATTTTTGAACTCTATGTTCCAATTAGTTACTATCTCTGTAGCTTTAAAATGTTGCCAAAACATGCAGGGGGTCAGGCTCTCATTAATAAATATTCTACTAATGGTTTGAAAATGTGTGATGAAAACTATGACATTCTTTCTGGACTCTGGAGGTTGCAAATACACCTGGGTAAAAAGCCGTTTCTTTGGATTCACAAATGGAACCATCTAGGATGAACAACTGATCACAGTCAAGCTTAGCTAGATTGACAGCTTGTACCAAAACAACCATTTGAAATCCAATTTGCCAATTTGAACCAATTTGAACCAATTTGAAATCCCATTGGGCCATGAATCTGAACTCTAGGGACATAAGTTTTGTTTTTGGGAGTGGTTGCTGGGACTACCGTTAGTAAAACAGCTTCACTCACCTTTATTATTAATACCTTTGACAGCATTGAATTAGAAAAGGAGTCCTGTTGTTCGATGTACAATCCTTCAGAAGAGACGTTAAACTGTTGGTCCCCTCGGTGATTTCAATGGGAGCATGCTTGCCGGCACAGGGCTTCTCCTCCATTATAGGCAAGGTTAGGCTGAATATCATCCTGAACATCATCCACGCATTCTCCTACACCATGACACTTGTACTAGTGCCAGCTGTCAAAACAATGCATTGTTAAACACAACAAATCAATGATTTCCTCCTTAGAAATTCCCGGTGGCACAAATCAGGCCGTGGCCGTTCAGCTACCGCAGCAACCAGACTTGCAGGCCCACACTACTCGACGTCGAGACAGACCGGACGAAGCCCGTGCTCGACGTGGCAGAGAATCAGAATCCGTGGAACCTGTTCCTAGAAGCTGTCATGCCTGATTCCGGCCGGACGGCGCTGCCCGCGTTCGACAAGGACTCTGACGTGTTGCTCTTCTTCAAGCTTTACGATCCGAAAACGAAACGTATCCACTACTGCGGACATCACTACATGCCGGTGGCGGCGAGAGTTCGTAAGTGTGGAAGCCTTCTGGGCTTGGTGGTTTTTTTGGGAAACACTGAGTTTTCTGCATGCAGTTGCCCTTTGAAACTGCACTGGATTTCTTTGGAACCTGATAGTTTACTCGAGTGATACTTACCCTAGATTTTATTGTTCATTTTAACAGAGATATCGCTTTTTCTCTTCAACAATTTGTGTCCATTTTGTTGAGGAATTGATGTGCCTACTAAAATGCATTATTCATGTGTTGCCTGAAGCAAGCATTAACTACCCATCAAGTCGTCGCAAACATATTTTGGGGGTTTTTGCTCAGTTTTGCTCTCGACACTTAGCGATCTTTGTTTTTGCAATTTGTACCCAAGAATCTTGAACAAACCATGCCATGGTTTTATCTACGTCTGCTTAAAGTAGGCTAATGCTAATTTATAGGTATGTCTCTATGCTTATTGCAGGAGGGTATTTGCAATGCATATCTTTTAAAATGCTGCCTTAGGGAAAAATGCCCGTCAGAGCGGTAGTACCTCGGCTAATGAGTTTGTGTGGTCGTTTACAGAGGAGCTGGTGCCACTGCTGAACGCTCGTGCCGGCTTCCCAGCACACACGAGCCTGGCGCTGTACGAGGAGATCAAACCGAACATGGTGGAGCGGATCGAGAGCCTAGACGAGCCGCTAGAAAAGGTGCTGGAGGAGCTAATGGACGGGGACATCATCGTGTTCCAACGAGAGGAGCGAGCAGACATTGGCTACGAGCTCCCCACGTGTCGGGAATACTTCAAGTGAGTTTCGTATTCTCATATTTGTTGCCAACAACACGTTTGACTGTGAGGAAGGAGCACTTGCTAAGAAGTTTTTCATCTCTTGCCATCCATGTTCGATGCAGCTGTCCTTCACAGATTCCATTTTCATATTTTACATTTGAATAATTATATTGCTTGTTTAGTTCCTGGTATTTATTTTTAGTTACCATAGCTTGAACTATTCCATTTGAAATTTGAATATTTTCAACTCACTGTCTTTGGCAAATTTCTTTTCTCACTTGCTCTATGCACCACATCAATAGAGTTATCTCTATGTCTTTCTTCTACTAGCAACAAAGAACAGGATAGCACATCTGGGTGAACTCGAATCTCTGGCAATTGATTTTCCATTTTGGTATTTTAACTTTTTGTGTATCCCAGGACAAGTATATCTACCAAGGTAACGCTTGCCAACGCTAGCACTAATCCACGTTTACGCGTCTGTCCCTTCAGAGACCTCTTCCACCGAGTGGAGGTGACTTTCTGCGACAAGCTTCTACCCGCCGACCCCGGATTCACCATCGACTTGTCGCTAAGGATGACATATGACGCGATGGCACGTGAGGTAGCGCAGAGGGTTGGCACTGAGCCGGACCTCTTGCAGTTCTTCAAGTGTCAGAAGTACGTAGACTTGAATTTTCACTATTTATTATTGTTGTCTGCAGTTTTTGTGTTGAGATGTCTTCCAGCATTAGGTTAGAGTCTCATCGCTACACGTAACGGCGCAATGAAAATTGAGTCAGCACCTGTGGTGCCGGCTATTTCTGGCAGGCGTGCTAATGTTAATTTATTAAAGAAAACTTTTAAAATAAATAATAACAGGGGAACATACTGATCTATGATAATAAATCAACAAGGTTCAATAAGACAATTTGAGTAAAAACCAGCAAAAAATGCATTCTCTAAGGCAGTAACTCTATCCACTGACATGCATGCACCATATTGGCTAGCACAGATTTAATCTCTCAGCTAATTAAACATTGCTGCTGGGACTAACTAAAACCTCATATCCAAAGCCATACAGCCATGTATGGACCTGTGTTAACAAATTGCGGATCGTTTGCCAAATGAACGGCAAGTATTTTAAAACTGACGGCCGTCGTGTATGGTTCCTTGCAGCTACAAGGACAGCCCCGGCAACCCGCTGCGGTGCACATTCGAGGGCACACTCAAAGAGCTGCTCGTCTACTGCAAACCCAAGACTCCAAAGAAGATCTTCTACCAGCAGCTTTCCATCCGGATTAACGAGCTTGAGAATAAGAAACAGTTTAAGGTATGCTAATTACTGAATATTGTGAATAACAAGTTTCCGGAATGCTGGATACATATTATCGAACCTGATAGGCAAGGCTTTGTAATTCGCATTAGCCATTTACCTGCTTAGTTTTGAACTCCGTCCATTAAGCCTTCTTTCTCTTTGGCGTCCAGTGCACGTGGGTGTCTGCAAATATGAAAGAGGAGAAGGAGTTGGTGCTCTACCCTAGCAAACAAGGCTGCGTGGCTGACTTGCTTGAAGAGGCTCGGAAGGTGGTCGAGATGGCGCCCGACGGGACAGGGAAGCTCCGAATCTTCGAGGTCAACTGCAATAAGATTGCGTCATGTCCACGTGAAGAATCATTGCTGGACACGCTGAACACCACCGGCACTAAGGTGAGAGCGCAGCTCTTTTAACCACTTCTTCCTTGCGTGAAATAAACGTTAAATGATCAGCTGTCCCGTGGGGAAAAGAAATGATCCACGCCACTTGCTTGACGTGGAGAGTAAATGCGTGATAGAAGGCAAGATGCTAATCATTTCTGCTTGCAACATATTTGGCTGAAGTGAAGTGAAGTGGTAATGACAGGAGCACATTTGCATTGTAGAAAAATGAAACGCGACAGAAGAATGAGGTTTTTTACGATTGGGCTTCAACCTTCTTTGCCTGTAGAAGTTAGAACCGTAAAGCAAAAATAAAACTGACTCAAACAAAATGATGTCAGTAAATTGGGTAATTCCAATTAAAGATTGAGCGTAGATCATCCCTACGACATTTCATCTCCACTTCAGCTTCCGTGCAAGATTGGAGTCACCCATGGCCGCGTGCGTTTGTCGTGGGTTGTGATGTTTGGTTTGTGTTTGCGCAGGTGTACCGGATCGAGGAGATCCCTCGAGATGAGCTGGTCATCGCCGAGGACGAGATGCTATTGCCTGTGGCTCACTTCTGCAAGGATATCTTCTCAACGTTTGGCCTGCCGTTCTTCCTAAAAGTCCGACACGTAAGTAACCACCTGAGGTATTTTCGTATGTTATGTTTGCAGTTTGAATGCTTTCCAGGCGGTCCGAATGACTAAATATTTAGCCAAAAGCATTTTCTCAAAATCAAACTTGAAATCAAATATGCCGACTTTACCTTTTGAGATTTTGAACCAAGATTACGTTCAAATCAGAGTTGCAAAGAAGAGGATAATGTGTCTGTCATTCTCTCGCCACTCGACTTGGATTGCTCTACGGCTACTTATGGTCTGCAGGAGAAGTGAGAAAAGAGAATTTGCCATCTCTATTTCAAGGCTAAAACTATTTTTGCTTGTAGACTAGGAAATGCCATCATTTGTGGATTTAATGTTACAATAAATGACATTGAGCGGTGTTTCTGCATAAACCTCTACCTGTTGTTTATTCAACACATTGATAAATAATGAATTCACAAAAAACAAGAAAGGCTCGACACAAAAATTTTATTTCCCTTTTATTAACGATATGTGGGAGAAGTTTGTATCTTCTCAAATATCGTTGCCGTTGAGGTGTGCAGCCAACGGTTGCCCTTTCAGTGCCGATACAATGCTGCTTGCTAGACCTCATTGCCCGTTTCTTTCCGTTTCAGGGAGAACCATTCAGCCGAGTGAAGGAACGGCTCGCCAAAAAGTTGGCGCTGACGGAGAAGGAGTTCGACAAGTTCAAATTTGCGCTCGTCGTGCTTGGCAGACCCACGTTCATCTCAGACGACGCCGAGTTCACGATGAGCCTCAACGACCTAAAGACCCATCCCGGCCAGGGTAAGTGCCAGCTTCACTTGATTCATATGGCTAATCTAGCTTGCAGCTCTCATAATTTAGTGTTTGGGAAGAGGTACACGATTTACGCTCCCCTTTGTGCTTGTTGGTGTAGTCAGAGTCTCAATGGCAATACTAGACTACTGCCTGAAAATCATTTAGCATTTACTGATGATTAGGTACTACTTACTGGCCAAAATGGTATGGGCGTGTAGATAGAGTCTCTGTTTTTGAAACCTTTTTGGATTTTCTTGTAGATTAGATGCAGGGGTTGAGTGGGAAGGTTTGGGCGTAGGGGAGGTGTGGGCCATTTTAATTTGCTGCCACAGTTTTGAAGTACCAGAGCTATCAATTTATTTTTAGTTGCCTTCAGTTACTAGTTTGGCTCACATGTAGTTTGGGTTCTGTGGTACAAGAATTAGCACTTTGTGAGCATTTTGAAAAAAATCCCCCATTTTTGGCAAAGTTGTGTCCTGCTGATTTTCCTTTTTTACTAACATCAGTGTCAAACTCTGGCAAGATATATGGTCATTTTAATTGCAAATAATTTAACTTTAATAAAAACCAAAGGTTAGCCATGTAGCATTTTCAGTTTAGAATTAATTTGATGTTAATCTAAAATATGTACCATGAGGAGGTGTGGGCCAGCATGGCAGGAGGAGGAGTGGGCCACTGTTTCAAGGCTATGGGTTGCTGGATTTTAAAAATAAAGATTACTAATGCCTTGCAATTACTTTAAAAAACCGACAGGGAACCCCAGAAGGCTATTATGGAAGCAGTTGTTAAAGAAGTGATTGCACTGGGTCAGGTATTGGATGGGTGACCACCTCACACATGAGCGGGTCTGTTTCGGAGAGAGGTTAGAGGGAGTGAAGTTAATACGACAGCTTCATTCACATTGGTTATCGTTAGTATAAATGGTTGTCGGTTCGATGTTTCGGCAAAGCTTTTAATAGTAGCGTCAAGACTCTGACTAAACGTAAAAAGGAGGCCATGATAGAAAACCTTTGTAGCAAAATTTTAGAAGTTGCCTTAAACTGTCACATTTCTTGCAGTGAATTCCGCTGCCCGACCCTGGCTCGGGCTTGAGCACGTGAACAAGGCGCCGAAGCGATCGCGCTTCAACTACATGGAGAAGGCCATCAAGATCTACAACTAGCAGCCGCCGCCGCGAGCGCCGCCTCTGTACATAACCACCGCTCTTTCTCTAACTTATTTCCCGTTCGCTCTAGGGACTATATCGAAGAGATATTAAAAATTCCGCCTCGGCTGGGCGTTTGTTTGCCGCTAAATGAGTCTTGCGAATTGTACACTGGCCACTTATCCTGGTATCTGTACTGTCCTTACCTTCCTATCCTAGCTCATGCACTTAAATACCGTTTCTTAATTATTATGGCATTTACTTTTTTTAATGCATTTTCCTTTATTATGGATGGTTCGTTGAGCAATAAAATGCGAGTGCTTTATACTCTGATAATTTTATCTACTGTGTTCACAGAAATTTGAAGGGTCATATAGTCTTTTAAGTTTGCAAAACACAGGAGCCAAGAGGGGAAGCCGGACCCAGATATTAATTACCAGTAGGAAACTGGTTTCTCAGATAAATTTTAGAGGCTAATTGTTATAGTCGAGTGAGGTAGTAGCAGAAATGAAGAAGTTGCACCTTCAGTTTTAAAGGGTGGTGCTCTAAGGTGGTGCTGTTCATCATTTTAGACTCGGAATTCAAAAGTGGTGCAATTAGGTTTGACAGCTAATGGGCGTAGTTTGTGATACATGAAATAGGAAATGTATCAAAATTAAACAGTGATAACAAGAATACCTTGCTAAGAAAAGCTTTGGGTAAGTAGATTTTTTTAAAGACATGTTTTCAACAACACTTCCCTGCCTGATGCTTGGTTGTTTCCTTTCCACTTGAAGGTGCCCTGCAAACAGTATCCTCACTTGCAGTGCAGGCCAAATGGAATAAAGAACATGCCAATAAAAAAAATCAATTATAAATTACGTAAATTATTCAATTTGCTTTAGTTTACCACCGATTGGATAAGTGAGCAAAATCCTTTCTCTTACACCGCTCCAAAAAGCTTGGGGGGTTTCTTTGTGTAATTTTTATCGCAAAGTAGCGACCAAACAAAACCTCTGATTGCTATAAAATTTTCAAGGAACCATTCAACCTTTTTGACTTAGATTCATGATAGAGAAGGAAAGAAAAGGGATACGCAGCTTACCGTGAAGTAGAAAGAAAATATGTAAAACATCGGCTGCTGCCTTCAGTTTCAGAGGAAATACTCTCACAAGTTCTGTCGCAGCACATTTTCTTTCTACTTCACGGTACGCTGCGTATCCCTTTTCTTTCCTTCTCAATCATAATATATCCAGCCATATGGCACATTTTCCTTAAATACACTAACTTAGATTCCCAATGAGTTTGAGGAAGATATGTGCAGTACTTTGCTTTTTGTGAGCCCTTTGGAGGTGAAAAATATTGTTGCAGCCCGAGGAATTTCAGCCCGAGAAACATATATTTGCAGCCCCCAAATTCGTTGCCAGGTAACAGGAAGAGCAAAACTGCTTTCTAGTGGTGGAGAAGTTATCCCGGGTGTCAATTTTTGCAGCCCTCATTCCAATTGCTCATCCTTTCAATGCAAAAGGTCTTTTATAGCGTTAACTAGTCTTGTATAATATAGTTGCTCAGAAAGGATATATGGGTATCAGTTTCCCAAATCATAGTGCAAAATAAATAAACAGTAACAAGTGGTCTGTATATGTTCTCATTTCGTTGTAACAAATAGTAGTTTCAAAATTAAAACAATAGTGCAATTATAACCTTCTACAAATCTTTTGCATTGCTCTGCGGTTTACATTTTGCATTACGAACGAACTGTAATATGTCCCAAAAGTTAACAAGATAGCAGCAGGTGAAGGATTTTTTTACCATCCAATAAGTTATTAACATAGACAATTAAAGTGCATTATGTTTTGTATTATCAGAACTTAGATCCACTTCACGGCCCCCACCCTCGGCACCCCTGCAACTGCAATGCATCTGATTGGCTGTACCATGGTGAATTGCTCCCAAGTCGTAATACTAGGCCTAAATAGTGAAGTTTGAAAACCTATTGTTATTGAACCCACCCAGACAGTAAAAGAGTAAGTAATCTTGGTGAATTTGTTATGGAACTGCATACAAAACAGCCAACTGCGCAGGACGTTGCAAAATCTGTCGACTTAAAAAAGTGTACCAGAAATATTTAGTTTTATCGTAAGCATACTGCAGCCAGACGAAGCAGTGAATTTTAAAATGCAACTAAATAGCATCAAGTTGATTTTTTGGCTCTTTTGTCACACTGTCCTTGTTGTTTGAGCTCTTACTTTAAAGAAACTATGAACAAGCTACAAAATGATGGTTAGTCACGTTACATTTGTAACCCAATTTGGGCATACTTTTCTTTTTTACGAGACCTAGTGCGAAGTTTAAGAAAAAACAGGCATTGAAAACAGCTCAAGAATGCGAACGGGGCAATTGGCGCTGAAATCACGTGTTGGCGATGTCGGTACGCGATGCAAGGATTTCCAGCGCTCGACCGACGGACAGGCGATGCACGCCTACGTCAGCGAGGACTTCCGTGCCCTGCGCAGAAGGAGACACGACAACTTTTTAGCACTTGGATGCCAAAGAGAGGCACAGAAGTAAATGATTTGGGTAGATAGTGTTAGGAAAGAGGTAGAACTAGGAAGTGTATATTGACGTTAGTACGTCAACTTCACTTACCTTGCTTATTAACCTCTTGACAGCATTGGATTAGTGAGGAATCCTGCTGTTCGAGTCGTATGGTCCTTTGTTAAAAATGGGAAGTGAATTGTTGGATGTGTCAAGCCAAGCAAAGAAACATTTAGATTGAATCTGTGCCTACCTGTGGTCTGTCTGTAGTGTCGGACCGTTCGGCGTCGTGTAGAGTCTCCCGCAGCAACAACGCTGAGCCTCGAGGCAGCGCCAGTAGCAGACAAGACTCCTTAACCCTGCAGAGGAAAGGATTAGTTAACCTGGAGCCAGCATGTGGTCTGCTCCTGTCCAACAGCACCAAGAGTCGGCCACCGCTTGGCCTAGTCGCTTTAACACACTTTGTTGGCAATGTCCCTGTATTTAGATACTAAAAACTGAGAATTAGTACTATCAACTACATGTTATTTTGCTTAGCATTGAAAACACAGCAAAAAATGCTGTTCTTTCAAAACTTTTCTTGAGATTGGGAAAAAGTATACACAAGTATCAATAAAATTTTATCAAATGCACTCTTTTCCTGCCTGGAATTGCAATTACGGTCAGTTTAAATATTTTACAGCATCCTTCCGCCATTACTCACTCGGGAAAAAGCGTGTCAGGCTTCGGGCAAAACTGTCCGAACATTGGAAAGAGGTTACGTGTCATGTCAAAATGTAGCTGCAAAGCACCGCCCTCGTTGAAATTATTCTGCAGGACGACCTCCTCATAGAAGAACTGAAACAACATAGCAACAAATACAATATTACATCGTTTTTTTTTTCATTAAGTATCACTCTTTTTTTTTGAGAAGTGTGGTGAATGGCTGGATAGAAAAATAAAGGCAAAACCTTGAAAGAAAGAAGGTACGCAATTAATGTGCAATGATCGATAATGCGCTGCGACTGATGGCACTTGCTTCTCGAGGTTTTGGATGTTACTGCCTGCATGAAAAGCGAGAGGTGAAATGATGGTGGTTGTTTTTGTTGTGTACGGGGGAAAGGTTGTCGTTTCATCTCTCACTTTTGAAGAAGGATCGCCAAAATGTCAAAAAGCGAGCTTTCTCTGTTGCTCCACATATTATTCGTCTTTCCATGCAAGTTGCATACAACCTTGTTTCCTGCTACTCTGCATTTACTTATTAGTCTTCCTACCAAAAGACCCACAAAATCATTGCATATCTTGATACTGCCAGAATCAAAAGAAGAAATTCCAATCACAAAATTTTCGATCTTTTTATCGTGGATATAACAAATAAATCCCAAATTATTTCAGCCCTGCTTGGAGACTGGGTTTTGAAGTGTTGGGCAAACGCTATCACTGTGCCATATCCCAGCGTTGTACCTGGTTGAGCTTTCGAGCGATGGAACGCCAGGCGGTAGCAAACAGCGGTGTCGCCAGCACCTGCTCCAGCCGGTGCAGCTTGGCGGACAAGACTTGAAACACGGGGCACACGGACGGAGTCAGGCTCGGGTGGATCAGCTCTTGCGGGGAAGGCATGGCGTACCATCTGGCAACAGAGGGGATTTTGATAGCAATTTGTTGATGAAGTTGACAAAATAATTTTTGTTGTCTAAGTTTTATTTTAACCCAGAAAATTAATTAGTTGTTGATTTTATGAACGTTTTTCAGAGCCCAGGGTGGTTGATCCTAGTGCTTTTACATCGTTTGCTCGTTTTGGGAGGGATTGTAGTCTGACACGTCAGCAGAAATCACTCTACCATCACCAGTGAGGCAGTGAACCTTGAACTACCACTTTACGGAAAATTTTCTGCATGGCCATAAGGTTGATATTCCAGTTTTATGTTCAATTTGCGGTTGCGCCACTGGCTTGTTTGAAATCTTAAGATTAACAGCAAACAAGTTCAGAATTCAAGAGAGCAGCACGAAGGAAATGAATCAATCTGAGAAAGACTGCAGGATTCGTTCTCTGTAGTCTCTCTTATGTCTCTCTATCATGAAGGGAAGTTTGGCAGTAGCTCAACTACTTGTTTCATCAAGGACCTATGGCTCAAGCGAAAATCGTCCAAATCGTCACGTAAAAAAATGAATGGTGCAGTTCACTGTTCTCCGAGTCCGCCAACTGACTTGTCTTTCCGGTAGGGTCGCGACCGAGCTGCCGCCTCCAGCATGACGGAGTCGCAGAGTGTTTCCAGCAAGTCGTCACGCATGCGGTGGTACAACGCAAGCTCGTCGTCGAAGACACTGCCATCGACGTCGACCTCCGCGATCCCTTCGCTCCGAGCCCGGTGAAGTTGCAACTGAAGGAAACTCTGCGAGGCAAGGAAAAAATGTATACTAAATTGATTGACAGTTTTTTGATGTTTAATAACAGGCCCTGTGGCACTGTTCTAATGGCGTCAGTAAATGAGAGGGCGATAATGTGCAAGAGGTTGAGCCTAACCTAGCTTGGCACGTACTATTTTGGTTGGTAAAGTTGCAATTGGTCTGCAATTTCCAGGCAGAGCGTTTAACATTACCGCTGGGACTCTTACCAAACCTACACAAACAAAGGTGAAGTTCTAATTCCTGGCTGTATTATGGGACGTACTCACCGGCTGTGTGCCCCACTCTGCGATGACGGTGGCCACGTACGAGACCGTGTTCAAGATGACGGGAAGCCGCGATGCCAGTGGGTCCGGCGGCTCTTCCCTTAACAGCTGCAGCAGTCGCACCCTGCCAGAACCAGGGGGCAGTGAGGGCACATTAGAAATGGGGGCTGTCGGTTCACATTGCAATTAACACTCTATTGGTACAGGTGGCTGAAAAGTGTGCCTAAAGGCAGGATAGTGGTTGAGAAGGTTAAGTTAGGTAAAATTCATTAGTTGTAAGTACGTAGTTCAAAATGGAATTGTGAGAGAACAAAAACTGATGCATATGCATTTTGAAAACTGAGTCATTACCCCAGAATAAGTAGCACGAATACGTTGCAAAATGTTGTAAAAACAGTTTGTTCAAGTTCTGCCAGCATTAAAAAAAAAGTTTGAGTTGGTTTAGTTCTTCAAGACTTACGTTCAAGTTAAGCAAAATAGACCGTGATGCTTATGAATGTATTTTAAACAACAGTTTCGTGTTCTTACCGGAAGTCGTCGAGCATGTCCAGCTGCAGCTGCAAGAACTGCAGCCTATGCCCCGGCTGCGGCAGACAGGCGTAACGGTCCGTGGTCGCCGCTAGCAATGCCAGGAATCGGTCCGCGCACTCGGTGACCTGAAGCTCGTCAGCGCGCGGGACGGTCCACGCCGACTCCGATGTCAGCATCGCGTCCACTTTCTCACCGCCCGCTGAGGAGGCGTTGGATTCATGTTAGGCTAAGTTAGGGCAATGGGTAGTCGGCATGGAACATCGGGACGGTTGGACATTATGCAGTGTGCAATGGGACAGGGGTGGGTTCTTGCCTCTTGGTACCTTACAAGCGCAGCCATGGTTTGATCATACCCCAAGACCTCCTGGCAAGGCTGGAACGTCGAAATGGAACATGGGGGAAGGATCCACGTTACTTAAGATGCGATGGACTCACCCTTCCTCTCCATCTGAATCCATCGGACGAATACGTGCGCTTGTGTGAGCACACCGAGCACGCCTGGCGCCGACGGGGGATAACCGTGCGAATCGCACATCTCTCGCGCGAACCCTAACGCCTCGTCGATGGCGTGCGCCAACATCGCAGGGTCGTACTCCAAAGCGGGTAGCTCCGAGTGGAGTTTCTCCGTTGCCAAATGGACCAGGCCAGACATCAGCTCCAGCTGCCGTGGACAGGGGATTTATTAGTTGGGATGCCTCCGATACTAGTTGGATTGAAATTACTACAATACGATTAAATTGATCACCTTATGTGTGTTCTGCAGCCTCACTGCTTAGAGAAATGGGGAAATTCTCCTATAATCAAATGATTTTTCCATTTCCTTTGGCTCATAAAATAATGAAAGCAACTTTTCTTCCCTGTACAAGTTGGATACTAAGAGCTTAACAACAGGTTGAAATCTTGGTAATATTTTAGATCTCCAAAACAATTCGCTTTTGACAGCAGGGGTCGATGAAGTCACTGGAAATTTTGCTATATCTTTTTAAGATTACTTAAATGATCAAGAGGGCTCACTTAAACGGTCATGATGTACATAGTAATTGTAATCATTTAATATTCAACACCAGTTTAAAATACGAAACATTTCATTGATTTAAAACACAGATCTCGCAGAAAAATGCGTGTAAAAAAATATGAAAATCAATCAAAACTAAAATGAATAATTCTTATTCACCTTTGCCGACTTGTGGCGCATGCCCAGCTTGTCCATGACCGGCTGCACTTTGACGCGCACGAAGGCCTCGTGGTCGCGCGTCCAGTTCAACGCCTGTGTGAAGAACCACTCGGGCTTGTCGGAACGGTTGGTCTGCCGCGTGCCGTAGAAGTGGAACATGAACCTGTTGGCGGCAGGAACATCCACATGAAACTGAGGATTGACCAATGATGCAGGCAAATTTGAGAATTTGCCAGAAATTGTATAGATCTATTGAAATACAGCCACGATCATGCAGGGTATAAACCTACTAGATGTCATGTATTCTACTTGTACTGTGTTTTTGGATGAGGGAGCGAAACAAGCCATTAGCCAAATCCTTACTAATACACTGTGTCAGAATTAAGCTCTTCGTTTGTGTGTGTTTGTTTGTTTTGTGTGTACCGTCCATCTGTTCACAGCGTAGCTGCCAAACGAAAGCAAGGAGTGCGATGAGATTTTTAGGGATCCATAGAACCCTTATAACTTAGATCCCCATTGGTTTTGAGAACGATCCAAGCAATTTTCTTGTTTTTAACAGTAGTCCTACTTTCGTTCCATTCATTCATCCATTCATACACTGTTTTTATTACATCGCTGCAATGTATTTCGCTGACGCCAGTGGAAACTGCATTGATCGTGTTTCATAATACGTCAGAAAGTGCCTCCTGAAACTATTTGCTCACTCATCCTTTTAACGCAAAAAGGCGATCGTAGCGTTGGCCAGCATGCATGACAGCTATGTGGCAATTATCGAAAGATATGACAACTATTTTAATTAGATTTTTTTGTGATATATCGTCAGTTGTCACAGATTAGGCTTAGCCAGACATACGACCCTGTGCAGAAGGCTTTAGTCAAATACATGTAAAAGCTTGGCCCACGTTGGCTCTTGTGCTTACCTTTTGTGAAGTGGTCGCAGTAGCAGCGCGATTGGTAGCGACGGCGCAGGGAAATTTGACGCCAGCGCCGAAGTGACAGTCGGCCTAGATGCAAGCTCCACGCTGGTGCGAGTCAAGGACAAGCCGGTCCGTAAATCGAACAGAAGGTAGTCGCTCTAACCACTCGATTACTCAAGCGACTAGCCCCGAACTAGGAAAGCCCAAATTTAATTTTAAGGATGAGAGATTTGAGATATTGTGTCTCTAATATGTTTAGAAGTTACTGTGGGTAAAGGATACGGCAGCTCGAGTTGTAGCAAATATTCGCAGAGTTTCTGAAAGTGTTGCAATCCTTCTGGAGACGGATATGTGTAGACAGAGTCTGTTGGTTGCATCGGCCATTTAATTAAATTAAGAACTTCGTCAAATTCTCTGCAATGAAAACATTGAAATCATTTGATAAAAGTTTAAGAGTTGGTTTCCGGCTGGTTAATGGAATTAAAATTACAGAGAAAGTCATAGGTTTTATATGAAAGCAGTTTTACTTACAGAGAGAACTTATCTTTGAGATAATTATGCCAGTAATGAACTGTATTTCTGAGAAATTCAACTAAATGTGAGCATTTTGATGCTTGTAGTTTAGTGTATAGTTCACATAAAGATCCGTAGAGCTCAACACTTTGCTGGTCATCTTTTTCTAGAATTGAGAGTTCTATACCATTGCTGAAAGTAAATGAATTGGTTTTTATTATCCTAATCACTGCCAGTAGGTACCTATGCCGTGCACTGCTTCGGTACCACTATATAAAGACAAAGTCAGTACTGACATATATTGTTACAAACCTGAGATCCTCAATGTCTTTAACACAACATAAGTAAGATTTGGACTGTTCTAGTAGCTCTATCTTTGAGATGTATTCTTTCATCTCATTGACAGATGCTTCATGTTCCATCAGCATATTCCGAGCGGCACAGGTCAGGGTGTCGTATTGCTCTGTCACTATGTTTATTTCTTTACTTATTTCTTCTACATCTCTCACAGCATCTGTAACTTTCGAAGGCACCTCGCTACTTGCTAAAGATAACTGAAACAAATAGGAACAACCATTGTATTACAACTTCAAAATGTGTCATCAGAAAATTGTCAAAATTTAGGTTAAGAGACGTACCGATTTCTCAATGCTGCACTTCTCATCGTCGAGCTTTTTACTAAATTCATCACACTTTCCTAAATTGCTAACATTGTCCTCAAATATTTCATCTAGCTTTTGCAAAACGTGTATGCGCAACTCGTCCATAGTAACGATAGCAACTAAAATGTGTAGAACGTTTGACAGCTGTCAGTTTGGTAAGTACCATTGCAACATTTTGCAACTTGCAGTACAGTTCAGTTCTAACACAATAGTGCCAGAAATTGCCATAAACCTTTTAAAATCGAATTTTTTTTAAATCGATTTGTAGGATCGACTAACGGCCTTTTGGCCGTAAAAAAAAAACTTGTGTCCACGGTGATCCTTGCGGAAGTTGCCAAAGTCGGCGTTTTTTGGCT